>CM053273.1:37145669-37262699 GCA_028583415.1 Protea cynaroides
TTGTGAGGATCGGTGGAAAATCACAGATCTTTGGGTTAAAGGTCTGAAACCTGCCATATTGGTTCACTTATGCCGAGGGTGGCAAAAATGGGGTGCTTACACCTCTATGCACGAGAGTGTGGATACGCCCGATGACTCTCACCGTCACCCATAGCACCCATAATGAACATTGTACAACGAAGGTCACATTTATCGATGCATAACTCCATACCAACAAATTAACCCCTGATGGCTAGGGCTGCAAACGGGGCTCGCTACTAACCAATCCTAATGTCAAGCAATGTATCCAAGGCCTCACCCCAGCATCCCTCAGAGCACCCGTAGAGATAGAGCTAAGGCCCCTCGATAGAGTATAGGACTCAAGGACCGAGACCCTCCCTGATGCCCTACGTCGCAATAGTTCTGCTAAGGTAACGGCGATACGACGATGCTAATGCACAAGACTTGAGTCAAAGATAGAGCTAAAGTGCCCGGATCAAACACCGCATAACACCTCCCCTGATGCCCTACTTGCATCAAGCACACTAACCAGACACAAACATTCACATGCCTATTCCTAGCATCAATCATCATCATCATGTTATAAATAAACGAAATTAAATATGCATGAACAATAATAGCAGGAATATTGGATGACATGTTGAATGCACATTACAAGCATATTCGCATAGAATCAAGCATGACATTGGACTCAAGAAAATAAAAGTAGTTTATTATTAACCAATTAGTTTAGGTCTTGTTCCCTCACCTTAGCTTGCTAATAGATACTCTTCCAAGCTTTAGAATCACCTTTATATTGCTATTATATTGCTAGAAGACCTAACAAAGTCGATAAAATTTAATTAGAATTTATTCTAATTTTTAAAACTATTCTGTTAACTGAGGGTCGGAGGTAGGGTCTGAGTTATGACCGACCCCTGGTGCGACCCTCCCCTAATCTGGACTTCCAGAACCCTGGGGGACGATACTCAGGGTCACATAGGGTCGGATGGTCATCGACCCTCTGTGCGACCCCTTGTGGGTTTTTGTCAATTTTCCTCCTTTTAGTCCATTCTTCGTGTTTGGGGTCCTATGGCTTGCTCCTACAGTCCATTCAACATACATTCCATGGTCTAGAACCATGAATCATCCACCTATATAGCTTTTATGTCTCCTCCCATGGTTTTCCATGGAAACCTAACCATGGGTTGATGGTTTGGGTTTCTCCGAGATCACACTCTCATCCTTATCTAACCTAAGGTCTGTAGAAATTTATGGAATTAGTATCCATACCTGAGAAGAATACTCCTTCTCTGCAACTCTACTCCTTTTTACTTTTTCTTCTCTCCTTTGCTTCTCTTTTTCTTCTCTTCCTTCTCTTCTCTTTCTCTCAATTCAATTAGGGTTGTAAAAGGAGTAAAAGAGGCTTAGGGACGTCCTATTTATAGGGTGGAAACTCCTAAACTAAGTCCCATTGAGATTTGGAAGGAATCCAATCAAAATTTGGAAACTTTCCTAATTTCAGTTTCTGGCGGCAACTGAGGGTCGACGAGAGGTCGATGATCCCGTCGACCCTTGGTTTCCTAAAGTGTCCGACCCTCCCTGCAAAACAGAGGATCTGACTTTCTGTCTTGGGGGGTCCGACCCTCCTTTTAAATTAAGTATTTTTGGGTCGATTTGATACCTGGGATCACGATCTCCTTCACGCCCTTGGTTCATTCATCTCGTCCATGATGGGTAAACCTGGTTCAAGGTGGTAAGACCGGATTAGTTTGATACGGGTCTTACACCACTGGAGTCTAGGACGTGTGGTCAACGGATCCTACTACCCTACGTGCGACCACACAATGGTATAATTGACTCCGAAATTAAGAAACCTTCCTAATTTGAAGGGGGTTCTTTTCTAATCAAAGTAGGACTCTATATGGAGGGTTTTCCTCTATATATAGGACGTCCCTTAGCCTCTTTCATTCTTTTAGAACTCAAACTGAAAGAGAGAGAAAGAGAGGATGAGGAAGAGAAGGAGAATTGAAGAGGAAGACTAAGAGGAGGAATTTCAGAGAGAGCTCTGATTCTTTAGCTTGTTTAAGGTATGAAAATATCCCCTCTATTAGTTGAATGCCTAGAATAGATCATGGAGGAAGTATTGATTCAAAGTAGGATCTCAACCATGAGACCCATAGACAAAAATTCAAAGGAAATCCATGAAGAGTAGGTTAGAGTAGATAATTATGAAAAATAGGAAATTAAGGCCATAGATCAATCATAGGAAGGACCCTAGTGATAGTTCAAGGAATCAAATCATGAGGGGGTTAGACTGAGAATGAAAGTCGACCAAACACTCATGTGGTCGCAGCTATGGTCGAACACACGAGGTACATGTGTTGACCACACGCCCTTGGGAATTTTCCAGGGAGGGTATGGTCGCATGTGTGTGGTTGCATGATATGCGACCATACGTATCGACCACACACCCTGTGGTCGCAGAAACTGAGACCATAGGTGCAGCCACACCTGTGACCACTCAGCTTCTGGAGGTTTGATTGGTTCCAAATGAGACATTTAAACACTGTAATTAATGAATATGAACTCTAACTTAGAATCTATAAATTTATTAGGTTTTCAAGTGGTCCAAAAGTGATTTACAAAGCTTAAAAGAGGAACAACCATCGATCAAAGGTGAGGGAACAAGACCTAAACTAATTGGATAATAATAAACTGTTTACTTTATTGAGTCCAATGCCATGATTGATTACGTGCTTGTATTCTTGTAATATGCATCCCACATATCATCCAATATTCCTGCTATTACTGTTCATGCATATTTAATTCTGTTTATTTATAACATGATGATGATGATGATGATGTTAGGAATAGGCATGTGAATGTATGTGTGTCGTTGGTGTGTTGGATGCTAGTAGAGCATTAGGGGGAAGACGTAGCATGGTGGTCTTTGACCTCGTCACCAGACTCTAGCTCTATCTCTACTCAAGTCTTGCCCACTAACATCGTCGTATTGCCATTACCTTAGCAGAACTATTACGTCGTAGGGCATCAGGGGAGGTGGTCTCGGACCGTGTGGTCTCTGACTCTGTCGGGGGGCCTTAGCTCTATCTCTATGGACGTATTGAGGGATGCAGGGGTGAGGCCTTGGATACACTGTTTGGCATTAGGATTGGTTAGTTGCGAGCTCAGTTTGTAAACCCTCGCCAATAGGGGCTTACGTGTTGGTATGGGTAGGGCATCAGGGGAAGTGTTGGCAGTGTTTGATCCGAACACTTTAGCTTTATCTCTATTCCATGGTTGGTGCATGTGGGACGACAATGGTGTTTGATCCATTGGACGGATTCACACACTTGGAGGTGCAGGGGCCACCAAACATTTATATAGCACATTGCAAACTTAAAAACCAGACCAAAGATATGAATTGAATGCATGCATATGTTTGTTGCATTGTTTATGTTTGCTTACTGAGCCATGATGTGTGCTCACCCTTTCGACGTCGAATATTTTTAGTTGATGATGCAGGTCCTACTGTTGAAGAATATATGAATGCGCCGACGTATGGACACGTTGCTGCGATGGACGTAGAAGCTGAAGAAGATGCGCATGATTCATCATGCGAGTGCAACCAATGTGTTTTTGCTTAAGTTTAGTTATAATTTAAACGTCAGCTATGTAATTGATTATTTATTCTTATATCTTGTGGTTTAGAGATAATTGGATTAAATACTTATTTATCACTGTTAGACTCTCAGATCATTATCTATAAGACTTTCGCTTATTTGTTTATTATCTCTGATTATTACCGTGGAATGTGTGTGTGGTTTGATATGGTGGGTACGACCTATACATGATCTTTATTGAACCGTTGGTTTATTGGCGGTTCATTACACTAATCTGGTTAGACCAGAATTGGGGTATGACACGATTGACAATTGAATCATCTCTAAGTAGTACGTGCTCGAACGAGTCATCTTAAGAACTCAATGGGGCCCTTCCCATGTTGAATGAGCTTGCCTTGCCGTGTTGGTTTTGACACCTCAGTTCTGCACAAAACAAAGTCTCCAGCGATGAAGTACCGCTCTCGGATCAGAGTTGTTGTACCGAGACACTCTTTGTTGGTAGACTGCTACATGATGAGGTGCTTCCTCTCGGGCATCTTCTAAGAGGCTAAGTTTGTAGTGAAGCTTCTCGTCATTGTACTCTTTAGAATAATGAGACACTTGGTAGGTCGGCTTAATGATCTCTACCTGTATTGTTGTTTCGGCCCCATATGCCAGCATGAATTGGGTTACGCCAGTTGTTTTACTACTTGTGGTTCTGTAGGACCAAACGATGCTTGATAACTCTTCTGTCCATAGGGTCTTGGCTTTGTCTAACCTTCCTGACAAAGTCTTCGAATTCCTTGCCTATGAATTGTGGCCAATGACATTGTTTGTGACCAGAATTTCAGGGACTCCGAATCTATAGATTATAGAAAGCCTGAAGAAGTCTTCTACCTTTTCATTTGTTATCTTCCCCATGGGTTGGACCTCGATCCATTTGGTGAAGTAGTTGATGGCGACTATCAGGTACTTGTATTGGTATTTTTCCATCGCGAATGGGCCTAGGATGTCCATGCCCTCATCCCCAAATGGAATGGGTGTAGGCATGGGCTGCAACTAAGTTATTGCTTGGTGTTGTGTCCTCGCATGTTTCTGACATTTCTTGCATTGCTGGACATAGCCAGCACACGTCTGTGGCATATTGGGCCAGAAGTATCCTCATTGTAGTACGTTGTAACACATAGCTCGACCATTGGTATGAATTCTGCAGATTCCTTCGTGTACCTTGGCCATAGCATATTTGACTTTTAACGGCCAGAGGCATTGGGCAGCTTCATTAAAATCTATAAAGTCGATACAAATTCACCATCGGCCTTTTGACTTTGGCATCATTACAACAATAGATAGCTAACCAGGGTAGTCGACTTCCCTAATAAACCCTGCCTTTAACAATTTATTGACCTATTGATCTATTACAACCTGTCGTTCCCTAGTGAAGGCCCTCTTCTTCTGCTTCACAGGCTTGTGTTTGGGGTCGATCGCGAGGTGGTGCGCGATGAGTTCACGTGGAATGCCTAGCATGTCAACTGGAATCCATGCGAAGACTTTTGAGTTCTTTTGGAGGAAATTTATGAGTTGCTCCCTTTGCTTGCTAATGAGGAACAAACAGTTCTGGAAGGTGTGCTCTAACGTATCTTCAGATAATGGGATTTAGACGAGCATTGCTGCTGGGGTGTTCTTTCTTGCCGAAGGTCGTCACGTAGGTCTTAGAGAATGATGGGTTGAACTAGTGCTGTGCTGTGTGCTCTGAGCTTGGCCATGTAGCACCTTCTCGATATCGACTGATGGGCCTTATAGTAGCTAGTTCTATCTTTAGTTGGGAATTTCATGACTAGGTAATAGGTTGACAGGAAGGCTCTTAGCTGATTGAGGCTTGACCGACCTAATATGGCATTGTGGTTGGAGGGGATGTCCATAATCATGTATGTAATCAAGTAGCTTACTCTGCAGGTGTCTTCTCCAACCTTGGTCTCTAGGAGGATGGCTCCTTTGACTGTAATAGGATCTCCTAAGAAGCTGATCAAAGAGTACCGAATGGGTCTCAGTTGCTTGTTGTCTAAGCCCATCTAGGTAAAGGTGTGGTAGTAGAGGATCGGTGAGGCGCTACCAGTATCCACCAGGATCTTTCCTACATTGTACTGGTAGCTATTGAACATCTAGATGACGATCGAGTCCTCATGGGAAATTACGATGTCAATCAAGTCATTGTCATTAAAGGAGATGAAGTTTCTTGTCTGAGGCTTCTTCCCTTTGTCTTTGATGACTTCAATGTTGTTGACTTACTAGATAGCATACCATTATCTACTGGGGGTTCTTCGAGAATGGCGTTGACGCGATCGGGGTAGTGTTTCGGCCAGACCATGACAGTCTTGTTATAGTCGTGGCCAACATATTCATGGCTAGATCGAGGTTGTATTTTGTCTTTGGCTGATCTGCTAACAATGCCCGAGGGGGGTTTTTTGCAATGAACCAACCTGGCATAAGGTTGATTGGAGTCTTGTCCTTTGCGAGCTTGCACAAGATCTAGCATGAAGTCCCAAAGGCCAGTCATTTGGGCGAGGTTTAGGTCGGAAAACTCCTGAATGAGCTGCCGAGTTGAGATTTCCTCTTTGACAGGTCGAGTCAAGCCTAGTTGGGTTCTCGACCATGTCTTTTGCTTTCCATCTCGGCCACGGGGCTTATCTTCCGATTCTAGGGTAGAGTCTCATGGGACGAGGTGGATCACGTTCAGATTGGCGTGGTTAGGTGAACGTAGACGAGGTGGGGGATCCTAATCATTTAGATCCTTGTTATTTTTTGTGCCGCTGACTTCTCTTGCTTCTGTCTTGCAGGTGTTTGGGGCAAGTCGGCTGGTTTAATTTGCTCACTGGCGGGGATTTGTTCGTCATCCATGAACTCCATCCAATGGCCATTATTTATGTCGTCGTTGATGAGGGCCTTAAGATTCCAATTGTTAATGTAATAACCATGCTCATTGTGGTGATTACAGATTGCCTTAGGTTTCGCTCCTGAGGATGGGTGTAAATTAGTGGAGATCTCATCATCAATGGATCATTCCTCTTGATGTGAATGATCTTTGATACTGGCTTGTTCAGAGGGTGATATGCTGGAGGAATGTATAGAGGTCGTCTAGGGTAACTTGTTTTCCCTGTCGGCTTCTGTTCATTCCCTGACCTCGGTTTTTTGCTAGCTTCTGAGGCCTTTGCCGATTTGTTGGACTGATCCAACCTCTTCTTGTTGAATGCCTCGATAGAGGCACCCTTTTCTTTCTTCGTGGCAACGTACTTAACGTCGTTGGTTGCTCCATGCCTTTAACACCGATGGAGCATAGAAGCTCCATCGGTGAGATTTCTAGGTGGCCTTTTGGTGATAGTGTATATCAACTTCTTGTCATGGATTGAGGCCTTAAGAGCTGCTGTGGCTACTTCGGGCTGGAGATCCTTGATCTCAAGTGCAAGTTTGTTGAATTGGGTGATACACGTTCAAAGAAATTCATCTTTCTCCTGTTTAATTGTCCTAAGGTGTGCGACCGTCTTCTTGGCTCCCCGACTACACTGAAAGTGCGTTAGGAAACTAATGCTGAGCTCCCTGAATGAGTTTATGGAACGCGGTGGCAAAGTGTTGAACCACGTTCGGCCGACATCCCATAGAGTATATGGAAATGACCGACAGTAGATAGCGTCATGGTAGCTGTGGAGAAGCATCCCTATTCTAAAGTTGTCAAGGTGCTTCTCTGGATCCGTGGTGCCATTGTATGGGGTGATCACTCGGAGGACGTATCCCACTGAGAGTGGAAAATTCATAATGACGTCAGACAAGGCTATCCAGACATTGAATGTCAGCACATAAACTTTAGGGCCCTGTTCGATCTACTAGAGCCGTCGGGTCAAGTCTTGTAACTGTTGCTACAGGTCATCAACTGGATACTGGGCGACTAGAAGGACGACCACATTTGATGCAGCTCGCTGTTGTCGAGCTGCATCCACACGGGCCTATGCGTCACCTTCTAGCACATTCTGCTCTCTTGGTTGGCCAAGCCGATCCAGGATTGAGACTCGCCGTGAGTTGCGCTAAGGTTTCTAGCTACTGGATGCTCCATACTCTGAGCTCGTCTAGTTGGAGGAGCTGCTATATTCTCTGGGGCCTGTGTAGCATGATGCCCTAAAACCCGCCATCCATGGGAATGACGGCTCTAACTTTGCTGCTGTTGGGCCCCGACAAGTTGTGGGGATTGGCAGCGAGCAAGTTGTGCTTGTGCTCCTAGATTTTGGAGTTGAAGATTGTTAGGGGCTGCACCCCCCGACCACACTGGTGCACTCCTGGCAGGTCCTGGAGCTGCCGATGTAGGTTGTTCTTGATTCGCCTATTATTGGATGAGTTTTGCCGATGCTTTGATCTGGTCGGTTATGACTTGCAACTGTGAAGAAGTCACAAACTATTGTATCGGGCTGGTTGTGCTACCGGCGGTGCATCATGATTAACTGTTTGGTCAACCTCATCACTATGGGTGTCCCTAGTCAAGGGGTGTTCATCGGCATTGCTCCGAAGAGCGTAACCGCGTTCTGTCCTTGGTGGTGCCATTGAAATGGTGATTGAGTGGGTAACAAAGACTAAGATTTCTAAACATTCACTACTAAAGGACCCCATGGTGGGTGCCAATCTGTTATAGTCGAAAATTGGTCTGACTCCTGATTGAGACACCTATTACAGAGTGCAAGCAGACAGAAGAGTTGGGAGGGCTGGATAACCCAGGGGCCACTCCGATGCCTAAGTTAGCTCAAGGGCGATAAGCAGATGAACTCAGGTAAAGAAGGTCTAGTTTAAAGTAGAGAGGAGGCTGGTTGTGAATTCTGCAATATGTAAGTATGATCAAAGTTAGGTCTGTTTACCTTCGTGGTAGGGGTATTTGTGGGGCACAGAGTGGCCTTGGATTATGGGACGTCTCCTTGCAGTTGCACGGATCTCAAGATTCCTTCCGTGATCCTTGGGGAGTTGTCATTGTTGAGTGGGAGTCCCTACTCATTACGATCCCCAGAATAGGTGACTGTATGGATAAGGAAGATCTTCTGAGCCATTTAATGTAGATCCAAGGGCTGGGTTTGTTATAACCGCCCTAGGTTTTCTTGTAAAACATGTTTAATTCCACCTTTAGCTTCCTCTGTTGGTTGACATGTGTCACTAACCAACCTGAAGTGGGTTAGCAAATACTTACCCAGTTGAAACGGATTGTGGCAAGTCTTCAATTGCATGGGACATAAGGCGGGCCTTGATTGATCTGTTGAGATGAGGACACGTGTTCACTAAGATGCTTGATCTGCGTAGTGACACATGTCCCTTTCTGGTTGACTACTTTTGGCATGGTCCTAACACCAACTGAACTACTCCCTTGGGGTTTCACATCTATAGTCGAAAGATCAATCAACCTAAAAAAATAGACGAAAAATTACATCTTTTTAGGAACGTCTTCATCCTTGGTGTTTGGTAGGATTAGATTAAGATTTGGCTTAATGGATTCTTATTGGGCCATTATCAGGTTGGTTCGGTTTCGGTCTGATTGATCCAATTTATTTCAGGCTTAACAATTGGTCTGGTTGATTTTGGTTTTTTATCGGGCTCTAAAAATACAACCCAAATCTGATCCAATAAGGTTAGATTTCTGTTGATCTAGGCCCAATCCGGATGGTTCGGTTTCGGTTTTTGATTTAGACCCAATTTTGACAGCCCTACTCCAAGACTACCATGTCGTTAGCACGCCACGCCTTTCTATCCCCTCTCTACCTTCGTGTTGCCTTCATCCTGATTCTTAGAGAGAGATAGGGGGGAACCCCGAAACTAATAAAATAAAAGAAAGCATTTAATTACAAACTTAAAACAGAATAGTAAACTAAGCAAAAGAAGAATACCATTTTGGGTACTCTTAAAAAACGGGTTTAGAACAAGTTTTAAACATTTTTTGCATAAAATAAAAATTGTATCCCCCATTTTTTTTATTAAGAAAGTTTTCCTAGTTGGCAAACCAATTAAGAATTATCTACATATCTAATTTTGTCATGTGAAAGGACCAATTGGAAAATCCACCATTGGATACGAGGAGATGGTTTTGGTATAATACATTAAAACCCAAATTCTATCATATAAAGCTCATGTATGCTAATGCCTTCATGTATATCCATGCACAACTAGTTATGGGTAAGGGTGTCAATTAGTCAGTCTCGGTTGGGCTTAATCGGTCCTTACAATTTTAACATTTCGCACCTTAACAACCCGTTTAGTTATTCGGTCCCTCATCGGCGAGGTGTGGACACATTTATATTCGGTTCAATGAATCTCGGTCTATAATCGATCTTATACTAATCGAGCTAATTAGTTTGTCAACGGATTGAAATAGGCTCATGCCAAAGTGTAAATAAAAATGGAAAGAGATGTTGATTTTTGAATCCATAATTGTTCTCATGTTGTAGATTAAATACCTTCTTGTAGGATTGTAAAAAACGCTTATTAAGCTTGTCATTACCCATGTAGACGAAGATGAGGGCGGAAAGAACGGGTCGAAGAATCAAAAAATGAAAGAGAGTAAGAGATTTTTAGTGTTTTAGTATTTTAGGTTTTTAGTTTTAGAGTTGTATTTGTTTGGTTTAAACCAAGATTCAGTTCAGTTTAAAAGTATATTCGGTTCATTCGGTTGGTTCTGTTGGGCTACACTCTTACACCGTGAATGCCCGTTGAATTAGCGATCCGGGCCTAAGCCCGACACGTTCAATAATTGGACCGGTCAGTCTCTGTCAATAACCGATTGGGCACAGTTGAACTACAAGGTGTGGGACTGAGATTGAGACCCGTAGCCATTGGTACCCAGGCACTACTACATCTCTTTAGATTTTTCAATGTTGTTTTTTTGCCTTTTTGTTTTTCCTCATGACAAAATTCTGCAATGACAAAATTCTGCTGAGCTAGGATGAAATTTAACATATGAACAACAGACCTTGGGATCTACCTATACAAAAAATTTCACTGAAATCCAATTTACCACGTGACATTAAATACCCAACCAAGACTTGACTATGTGGACACCAGACCTGAGAAACTTGACAATGTCAATAATTAATGTTGAGGAAGCGTAAACTGGAAAGCTACTTATCCACCACCAATCTTGGGCCACACTGGGCTTGTCTGGGCCCCATCCAGCCCATCCCCTATAAAGTTTAATAGCCAATTCAACTATACCATTGCCCAAAGAACACTAGAAGAATTTTCTTACTTTTAACATGGAATTTCTTCACATTGTTTCCTACCTGCTTAAATCAGATCTGTAAATATTTAATATGACCATACAAAGTATGGGTGTTAGTTTTCATAAACCACGACAGATTTATCTTAAAGAAGAAACATGCAGACATCTTTCAAGTCTTGCCTGAGTGGTTCCTTTCCCTCCTCCTTTGTAATCATAACCTTTGGTTCCATTGCCAGCAAGAATATGAACTATTTCATTGACGAAATCAATATCCCTATAGAAGCCAGAGGAAGTTGATTAAATAAATCATTGTATATCCATTGGTAGAAATCATCTAAAATGTGTTTTATGATGTTACAAAAGGGGAAGAAGTAAGTCAAGTGGGAAGTCAAATGTACACTGGGGTGCTCATTCTTTCGAACTTCTTTTCTCAAATAATTATGAAACAAAGAATATGAACCTGGATAATGATCCTTACTTTAAAAGAAAAGAAGAAGGACAAAAAAAGGGGGCTTGATCCAGATAGTTAACATATAGATGCTTCAGTAAGTAGCTTAAAAGTCCTACCAAACCTACCTAACTTTATGAGCACTAATACCCTCATGGGTTCACCTATAAGTTTTGGACAAAAATAACTGTCCCCTACAAATCAATACTAAAATACCTCTGCCATACCTGATTCATATTGCAATGGCCTAAATTTTTCAGGGCAAGTCTTGTACAATAGGATATATTTAGGTATTTCAGTAAGTAGCTGTAATTATCAAAAACCATATTAGTAACCAGATTTGAATGGTATGATTACTGAGTTTTAGTTTCTTTTCGTAGTTCTTGAGTTTGAATATGTGAAAATTGCAAGCAGGATATCATGCATCGATTGATTAGATGTAAACAGGAACTATCTCAAGAGGTAATGTGGATAGTCTATGGTTTTCAGACCACTTACCTGTTCAAACGACAGGAGTTATGGAACCCATGCAAGGTTTCTCACCAAGGACTAAGGAAGTTTTCCACCTCCATTGCTTTCACACCATGTACCACACAGCTCCATAAACAAGACAATAGTTCTCAATAACCAAATTTGTGAGGAGCAGTACCCCCTTTCTGCTCTGCAATGCTTTTAAGTGATTAACTAACATAGAGATCTTTGGAACAGTGGACAACTGAGATTTTGCTTTTCTATCATCTTCTAAAACCTCTTTATTGTTATCTGTTTGAATTTGATGGTCTTCTAGTTTCTAATAACCACTCACCAGCTGTTGCTTCTCGACTTACAGAGAGTTTGTTATTGCCATAGTTAGCATATAGCCCTCTTGGTCGTGGTTTCTTTGGTGGGAAGGCATTGTTGAAAGCTTACCTACAGATAGCATATTGGTATTACGCTAGTCTTGCCCTCACACCTTCTACACTAATACTTATTACTAAAATTCAAAATGCTTAAATTTATGTTTTAATGTTTTTCCTCTCGAGTATCACTTGAGAAAAGAGAAAACACTTGATATGCAGCATAAAGATCCAAATATTTATATGGAAACAACATATTGGCATTTCTTGACTGTTACAGTGAAAAATGAGAACTATCTTTCAAGAATTTTGGATTGGTGGGAAGATTAACAATGTGACAAAAATCTTATTTCTTTTTTTCTTTTGTGTATCTTTGAACGTATATAGGGACAACTAGATCAAGCACTTAGATGATAACATTGGCTCTTTGGCTTTGAAGCTTACATAAGAGGAATTTAAAGAAATTTCTGATGAGTTGCCAATTAATGAGGTGAGTGGTCATAGAGTTTATGGTCAGAGAAATTTCTGATGCTTACACCAGCCATTTGTTGTGGCCTTTTAGTAGTTGTGATTTAGAAATTTGGATTGTATTTAGGGTTTTATTTATTATATTTTTTACTGATTAGTTGGTCGTGTTTGATAACACTCCTGCTCTAGGATTTTGGGATTCTGTCTCCCTTGGAGCAATTTCAGAGCTGAATTCAGTTTGATAAGTCCGGTCCAACTTTGAGTTCCTAGGGAGTGAACCGGACTTTTTTTTGCTATGGGAACTCAAATTTGAGAGCTAAAAAAACTAGCTTCTGTTGCTTCGGAGCAAATGAAAGGAAGCTACCACCACCCCCCTCGCCACCACCACCACCACTGCCACCACCCCACCACCACCCCCACCACCACCACCACTGTCACCACCGCTACTACTGCCACCACCACCCACCGCCACCACCGCCACTACTACCACCACCACCATTGCCACCACCACCATCACTACCACCACCACCATGGCCGCCACCGCCACCACCACCACTACCACTACCACCACCACCATTGCCACCGCCGCCACCACCACCACTACCACCTGCTGCAGCCACCGCCACCACTACCACCACCACCCACCACCACCACCTCTGCTAGCACCACCCACCACCACCACCATCTACCACCAACACCACCAGCACTACCACCCCCACCACCACCACCCACTGCCACCACAACCAAATCTGGAATCGATTCCAGATTCATTTTTATCAAACGGGATTCTATTCTCAATAAGCTTTGGAATTAATTCTAGAGCAGTATTATCAAACAACATTATACTCTCAAAGAACTGACTCTAGAGCAGAAGCCAAAAACTGACTCCGGACCAAAAGCAACTCCAAGGGAGCAGGAGTGTTATCAAACGGGGCGTTAGGGCACTAGGGTAATGCATAAAAAAAAACATTTTTCATGATGGAACTATAGTTTTTATTGGTAAAAACCAGTATTTTACATGACGGATATATAAAGTTCCGTCATGTAAAATACAAGTTTTTACCGACAAAAGCTACAGTTCCGTCGTAAAAAATCAGTATTTTACATGATAGATATTTATAATTCTGACGTGTAAAATACTCATTTTTCCCTACGGACATCATGAAAAGTATATTCATCGACACCTTCAGTTTTTCCGTTGTTATTTTGCGCATCGACATTCTAGACGACAGAATCAAGACGGAACATGTAGTGTCGGTATTTATTTTCAGTGACGAAAAATTTCCGTCGCCAAAAATAAGAATTGTTGTAGTGAGATGATAAATTGCACTTTAATTTTGGCAATATGCTTGTAATTCACTTTTATTTGGTTTTTGAAACATTAATCTTCTTTTTCCCTTTTTTTTTTCTTTTATGAAAACAAGCTTGAAAAGATAAATTAAACCAAAGAAATAATAGAACATAGATCTATCTTTGGTCTACCAATCCTACCTTGTTCCTATTGATGACATCTTCCAACTTACGACATACAATCCTTTCAAACACCAAATATTTTTTGGTCTCAACCATGGAAATCATCTCAATTTAGAATGCTGACTGCTTTCAAGCACTCTAAATTCCTTTCCATTATGCTTCAAAAGCATTTGGATAGTTGAAAATTGAATACTTTGGAATAGTTTCATTTACTACAATATCATAGTTATCTTAAGTTGTATATGATTCTCAAGCTAACCTCCCAAATAAGGCTAGACTTATGTTTGTAAAATCTAAAATAAAGAGATTTTTGAGTGTTAACCTTGGTACCTAATTTAGTGTGGTACCATTTATATTTATATTGATAAAATACAATAATTAGTTACATTAATTTGAATGTGTTTAAATTCAACCTTATCTCTAACATTAAGGACGTCCTCCACAATTTAGAGAGTCCTTGAAATCAAAACGGTTGCTATAAAATTGGGATAAGATAGAGTGGATCTTATCTATCTACATTTGAATTCAAATTCAAACGTGAATAATAGAAACAGTTGCTACAAAGTAGGGGTAAGATAGAGTGGATCAATTACGTTTGAATTCATATTCAAACGTGAACCTACCTCTTAACATTTGAATTTATCCTTATCTCTAACAGTCCCCCTCAAATTGAGGAGGGTCTTTCACGTATCATCAACTTGTCTCTGAGAAAAAGAAATCTAGCGGTGGATAATGATTTGGTGAACCCATCCGCTAGTTAATTGATCCTTTGTAGAGATGAATTTAACTTGCAGAGCTTTGTTAGTGACCAAGAGATGCACAAAATGGAAATCTACTTCAATGTTTTTTGTGCGAGCGTGGAATAATGTATTCACCATGCGATAAGTAACACCCAAGTTGTCACACCATAATATTGGTGGAGTTGTGACTAGATTCCCAAGTTCTTGAAGTAGAAACTAAAGCCATATAACCTCAGTAGTGGCATTGGCTAAGGCCTGATATTCTGATTCAGTGGATGATCTTGCAATTGTGTCTTGCTTTTGAGCCGACCAGGAAATAAGTTTTGATCCAAGGTAGATGGCATACCCACTAGTGGAATAGCGATTATTGATACAATCAGCCCAATCTGCATCACTGTCAGCATAGAGTTAATTAGAAGATTGTCTAAATAGTTGTAGACCATGATTGGTGGTGGATTTAAGATATTGAAGAATTCTTTTCGCAACTTGCCAATGCTCATCAAGGCAAAAACTGACACACTTTGTTTATAGCAAAAGATATATCCAGAAGTGTTAGGGTTGCATATTGTAATGCCCCAACCACACTTCAGTATTCAGTTGGATTTTCTAAGGGTGTACCCACATTTATAGATAGCTTAATTATTATGCTCATAGGTGTAGTAACTAGTTTGACTCCATCCATTCTAGTTTTCCTTAGTAGATTTGAAAGGTAAATGTGCTGAGATAGGAGCATTCCATGTTCATTGTAAACCACCTCGACTCCTAAGAAATGGTTGAGTTTCCCCAAACTCTTATGGAAAATTCCTTACCAATGTCAGTGATTACTTGAGACACAATACTAAAGTCTAAGCCTGTAATAACGATGTCGTCCACAAAGACAAGGATGTAGAGGAATCGCACACCTTTGTGAAAGATGAAAAGAAAAGTATCAACCCAGAAAGCCCAATGATATTAAGTAAGTGCTCAATCTTGTAAACCAAGCACGTGGTGCTTGCTTGAGTCCATATAAGGATTTTAGTAAATGGCATACATGATAAGGCTTGTCCGGATCAACAAAACCTGATGGTTGTGTCATATATATAGTTTTAGACAGAGTGCCATGTAGAAACACATTACTTACATCCAATTTATGAATAGGCTAGTTGTTTACAATAGCAATGGAAAGGGTGAACTAGAGTGGGCTTAACCATGGGACTGAAGGTCTCTGTATAATCTATTCCTTCATGTTGGTTGTAGCCCTTGACTACAAGGCATGCCTTGTATCGCTCAATATCGCTCACTAAACCCATTAGTCTTTCGCTTAATTCTGAAAACCCATTTACATCCAACAATATTATAGTTGAAAGATGGAGGAACAAGCTTCCAGGTTCCATTGTTGATAAATCTACATGTAACATGGGTTAATACGTTTAGACTTGTAACAACCGAATGAATGTGCATTAAAGAGAATCATCATGGGAGTTCCAATATATAGGGGGTAGTTTTGGTATTTCATTTGGGGACTGATGCCAATTTGACAATAGCAAAACCCTTATTACAAGTCTAATTGTAACAAAGGTTTGTTACAAGAAGAATTTGTAAGATTAATTATTTTGTGGGTTCAAGAAAAAATACTAACAAGTCATAAAGGTTCTTAGAACATCATGGGAATATGAACAAATCAATAAAGAAATACATACCTATTTGTTGAAGATTCTTCTTTGCTGATAAAAATCTAAGCTTTGGTTCTAAGCCTTCTATAGCCCTTAGAGATTTTCCTTTGTTCTCTC
The DNA here is from genome assembly GCA_028583415.1 of Protea cynaroides. NCBI lineage: Eukaryota > Viridiplantae > Streptophyta > Magnoliopsida > Proteales > Proteaceae > Protea > Protea cynaroides. The sequence continues at coordinate 37,162,222 of CM053273.1, forward strand.
CGTATATAGGAGTAAGAAAAGAATGACTAACTAGGGCTACAGGGATTCAAAACCCAGTATTTATAACACTAACTCAATCCCTAATCCATCTCCATAGTGGATTAGGTTGGTTTTTTCTAATCCATGACAAATCTGACCAAATCAGTCATGCATGTAATTTGAACTCCCAAGCCTGTCATGTATGTAATGTGAACTCCCAAATTGGTCATGCATCTAATGTGAACTCCCTCCAACCAATTAGCTCAATAATTAAATGAGCCCACCAATAAAGGTCATTGGTAGGGTGTCGAACGCACCAAATTAATTATGTATTTCTTTACTAACCTAATTAATAAACTGTAAATAGGGTAAGTAAAGGTCGATCTCACAAAGAGTGATTTGGTCAAAATTTATATGTTACATAAACTAAATATACTAATTAATGCTAAGTAAACATAATAACGAAGGGGAGGGGGGGTTTTGGTTGGTTGAATCAAACTAAAGGTAAATAGACAGAATTTAAATGGGAAAATAATTAAAGAAAAAGAATTCAGTTCTTATTTCAATATCCACCAACACATGTAATAGGTAAAATTAATCGCAATGCTATTCTTTTCCTCATAATTATAATTAAAGACCCTAGATAACAATACGCTCTGTTACCTGAGTTTTCCTTTGATTATCTCTATAGAAAGAAGCTCTTCAGAGAGATCTAACCATTGAACAACATTGAATAAGCTCTCAATTTTTAATTCTATGGTAGCATTAAGAGAGATGAAAACAGATCAATCTAAGTAACAATCACACACAAGCGAACATTTAGCTTAGGTTATATTATTCACAGGGATGAGATAAAAACTTGGACATAATCATTTATCATTGTTTGCTACTTGTAATTAGAAACAAGACAATTACGGATATAGTTTCCAGATCTAACAATTAATATTAATTTAACCGATTCAGCAGGCCATTACTGAATTATTCAGACAAACATTATAAGTAAAGAGAGAAGAATAACATAAATAATTCTAATAAAAGAGAGAAGAAGAATAATGTTACTGAATAAGGATTACACCATTGACATGAGTTTGGGCTTCAAAATCTCCTTAACTGAATGAGAAAATTAGCTAGACATTACAATCCTTTCAAAGAAAGAGAGAAGAAAATCATTCAAAGAGAGAGAGAGATTGAAATTTTCAGCAAAAGAGAGAGAGTGAGAGATATTATCTTCAACACCAATGCTCCATATATAGAACATTGGCAATCCTTTGTAGCTTAGAATTCTTTTTTTGTTTAGAATTCCTTCTCTATTTAGAATTCTGAAATTATAGAGTTTCCTTTCTTCCTTGGAGTTTTCTAAAATGGTAGTTTCCCTATTTGACTCAAATACCAAATCAATTCAACCTCTTCTATTGTAGGTTTTTTAACTTGAGTAGGAAAATCATTATGAAAATTTCATCTACCATTGAATACTTTAATCATACCATATGGTTGCCATGTGTGGTAACTTTTCTACTCCGATTCGGATTTGGATTCAGATCAGATTTTCATGTCAGATTTTGAGGCAACATTTGGAGGCTTAAATGAATTTGGATTTTTCTCCATAATAGCATTCCAGAAATCTTGAGATGTCCTCTACATCCTTACTAAAGACCACTTCTCAATTCTGAAACTCTTTCTACATCAAAAAACTTGCATGAAGCTTAGAACGTCAATATTAAGATTGCTGAAATTTTCTTATCTTTTAGCAATTAATTCACAAAGTCTCTAAAATATGCCAAACTTATAAAATGAATTCTAATCAGCTCAATAAGGCATAAAACACATTAAAAAGCATAGTGCAAAAGGAATAAAAATATAAAAATTACACATTTATCAAATACCCCCACACTTAGCTTTTGCACTTCCTCGGACAAAATTAATACTAAGCAAACTTTTCTTATTTTCAACCCAATGGAATTGAAAGAATATGCACACCATAAATCAAGAACCAGTCCAAGAATTCAAGAAAACAACATGTCATAATTGAAGCACTCTATCGAAAAATGATTAATGTCGTCAGAAAATGATAGATGTGGAAGGAGAAGCACTCTACCAGAGCTTGAGGGGTGCTCTGCTCTTTCTCCTCCAGATTTGTCTAAGTGTGGGTTCAAAATGGAACCCACGAGCCCTTTTTATAGATTTTGGGCCCCACGAAACCGGGGGGCCCGGCCCAAAGGGGGGCCCCCGGCGTTGGGGTATGGGGGGGGGAGAAAAAAAACACCCCCCCCCTTGACGCCCAAATAGCCAGAGGCGTATTGGAAACTATAAGAAAAATCCTCCACCTTGTGCTGCCACCAAGCCTAGGACATCATAAAAAATTTGTCTAAGTATTGGAGAGGTAGAGTGTCACACCCCAATTCTTTCCACCCATACAAACCATTACACTTAACCACAACCGAAATAAATATATAGCGGAAGACTTTAAATAGAATGACGAGACTATTGATAATTTAAATAAATATCCCATTATCCAAATTCAACCACAAAAATAAATATCATTTACATCCCTTAATATCAAACGAAAATAACGAAACAAATAAATAAAAATCCATCACGAGAAAGGGCACTCGCATGAAGCATCATGCTCGTCCTCCCCGCTTGTACATCAGAGCACTACACCACCGTACCGGAGCTATAAACGACCGCATCCGGATCTAAAACAAGATGTGCACAAAGGGTGAGCTCGGAAGACAATCGAGCAGTTTCACAATATTATGCATGAGTAACAATCATTTTATCTGTGGTCCGGTTTAAAGTTTGCAATGTGCTATAGAAAGGTTTGGTGGCCCCGCACTCTATACGCGCGAGTGTGTGGCATCGCCGATAGATCACACTACCACCAACCCACATGCACCCATCATGGAATAGAGATAGAGCTAAGGTATACCCCACCTCCCGATACTCTACCCGGTACCTAAGCCCCTGCGGCGGGGCGCAAACCGGGCTCGCAACTAACCAATCCTAGATGTCAACAATGTATGCTCTACCCCGCTTGTGGCATAGAGAGGATAGGGGGGAACCACGTACCACATGACAATGGCCGGGACAACACAATATCGGAGCCACGACCCGAGGATACCCCAATCACTAAAGGCCACAAGTGCTTGTGGGCCGCCACCAAGCACATGGACATCATCTAAAAATTTGTAGGGTTTCTAAGTATTGGAGGAGGGGCGAGTCATATCCACCGGTAGCCGAGCCATACATGGGTTTTATGGATGGATCATCCACCTTTATTGCCGCTTTCCTCTCTGGAAGCCAGCAAGTGGACTTGGTATGAGCCGATTGATTACAGAGGTAGTGGTGTAACCATCCGCTTTGATCCCAGAGGCTGAGTCTGTGGATCTTGCATCCTGTAAGCACCCCATTTTTGCCATCCCTAGCTGAACAAAGTAAGCAGCAAAGTGGGAGAGATGTGAGAAAATTTGAAAAATACAGGGGAGGCGAGTGAAACTCTCTCAAAAATGATAATCGATCAGTCCCGACATGCTCTCTATAGTGTTTTGAGAATAACTGAGATGATCCCCAATGTCCAGGAGCCTAAGTAAACACATATGGCAAGTTAATGAATCCCAATGCAAGGTTTGAATTTTGGCTACGACTTGGACATGATTGTTGGTGGGCCTTACAGTAAGGAAATGGGTTGCAACCTACTTGGATGCGAAGGTCTTGGAAATACCTTTGAAATGAGATCTGAATCTCTTAGTTCTGATAACAAACGAAGAAGATATGGCGATTTTAGTCCGAAAATAAGAATAAGGGTATTTTCTGAAGATTAATAATATCCAAGGGCTTACATGCAAATTATCGTAAGTTTAATTATTTAAACTTTATCTTCTCATATCTCGCTCATCTGACGTCCAAATAAAGTGATTCTAGTGCCATTATTCCTCATTTTTGGTGCTCTACAAAGTGGACATGGAAAATTTGGAGCAGAGGTCTCCGAAGGATCCCATACGAAGCTGCAAGCTGATACACCCACTTAAATTTCAATTCCTCATAATTTTATTATCCGACGTCCAAATCAGTTGATTCAAGTCTTAATATATTTTATTTTTAGTGCTCTACAAAGTGGACATGAAGGATTTGAGACAGAGATCTCCGAGGCATCCCATGCAGAGTTGCTAGCCGAATTATCGTAAATTGACCTGCTTAAACTTCAGAAATTCATAAGTTGGCCATTTTACGTCCAAATGAAGTGATTCAAACTCCAGTATTTTTCATTTTTAGTGCTCTACAAAGTGGACATGGAAAATCTAGAGCAGAAGTCTCCGAAGGATCCTATGCAGAGTTGCTAGCCAAATTATCATGAATTGACCTATTTAAACTTCAGAAATTCATAAGTTGACCATTTGATGCCCAAATGAGGTGATTTAAACTCCAGTATTTTTCATTTTTAGTGCTCTACAAAGTAAATGTGAAGGATTTTAGGCAGTGGTCTCTGAGGCATCCCATGCAGAGTTGTTGGTCAAATTATCATGAATTGGCCTATTTAAACTTCAAAAATTCATAAGTTGACCATTTTACATTCAAATGAGGTGATTTAAGCTCCAATATTTCTCATTTTTAGTGTTCTACAAAGTGAACATAGAAAATTTAGGATAGAGATTGTCAAAAAATTTCATGCCGAATGACAGCAGAAATGACCTATGAAATGATAGAGAGAGAAAAATTAATCTTGGCCCAACCCAGCTCAACCCATATAAGTTTAACTCACTCCAACCCAACTTAGTCCAACTCAGCCCAACCCAGACTAGCCCAATTCAAAATGGTTCAGTCTATGTGTATTTAATTTATGTATATATTTTATATACCATATATAGTATGTATATGATTGTATCTATATTTTATTATATGTATATTTTATATATATAATACATGTATACATTAAAGGAGCTATAATCCCAAAAGGGAAGAGAGTTAAGAAAAGGAAACTAAAAAAAAAAAAAAAGGACAAAAGGAGTGAGAAAAGGAAAAATAAAAAAAAAGGAAAGAGAGAGGACGGGAGAGTGAGATACAAAAGGAGAGAAAAAAAAGGAAAGAAAAAAAAAGGAAAAGGAAAGAAAATAAAAGGAAAAGGAAAAAAAAAGGAAAGAAAATAAAGGAAAAGGAAAGAGAAAAAAGACAAAAGGAAAGAAGAAAAAAAAAAGGAAAAAAAAAAAAGAAAAAGAAAGAGGGGAGAACGTGAGTGGAGAAAAGAAAAAAAAAGGAAAACTCACAAAAAGGAAGAGCACGGGTGGACTCTAAAAGGGAAGAAAAAAAAAGGAAAAGAAAAAAAAAGAAAGAGAGAGTGGGAAAGAGAGTCTAAGAGAAGAAGAGAGGACGAAATAGAGAAGAAGAGAGGAAGAAAGAGAGAAGAAGAGAAGAAGAAATAGAGAAGCCGAAATTGAGAGAGAAGAGGAAGAATAAGGGAAAGAGAAGAAGAGAAGAAAGAAGGAGAAGCTAAGAGAGAGGGAACTCTTTGTAAAGAGGTAAGTCCACTCTCCATTGTTATTTTCTAGTATATACCTACAATTTGTGGCCCCTCACCCATTACAGTAACCAAAACTTTGGTTTTGATATGATTCCATTATGCTAACTGTCAAAAATTGCTTGAATATGCCTATTTTTGATAAATCATGATCAGAGATATTATATTGCGTGCATGTTGATGCGGTAATACCCATATTTGATATTTTTCATGCATTAAAATATGTTTAAAGTACTCAATGGAGAAAAATTGAATATCATATGATGATTTTGAGTATTTTAATGTTTTTCACAATGTGGATTTCAGATCTGGAAATTTCAGATCTGGAAGTCAATTTTGGGACATGCATCTCATAAAGATTTTTGATGAATTTCAAGCCCAAAATTTTATGAGATACTCATACATATGTTAGAAAGTTCTCCTACAAATTTTGACTCGTTTGGAGTTGAGAAAGTAGAGATAAAAAAAGCCTCAATGATATTACTATCTTTCTCGGATATAGTGCAAACCCTCATAAAAAAAGCTCTAAAAAAGGAATTTATGTTCATAATTTGATAATATTTCCTTCAGAGAAAGTGATAGATATGAAGTCATGAAAATTTGGCATTAGATTCAGTTTTTTATGATTTTTTATGGATTTCATATGATTTTTGAAGTACACCATGGTCTGTTTTAGGGTCAGTTAGAACACACTGAATTGCATGACTGAGATGTGATGTTTGAGCCTTAAGGATATTTCTGTTTACATAATATTTTTTAATTAAGTGTTAGATCTATCAGTTAGCTACTTGACCGTATGCTTGAATTATATTTTCAATGAATGGTTGATTTTATATAGAATTTATAGTGCAGCTGGTCAGAATCTGGAACAAACTTGACCAATGTACACATGCCTGCACTTGTGGTGCATATTCGACCCATTTTGGTTTTCTGTTAGGATTTTTCTTCTTGAGACAAAATCTAGGTCTCTAAGTCCTCTTTCAGAGGATATATTTTGAGCTTAATTTGAATATGTATGAAGCCCCATATGCATGTTTTGGCAAAGGTCCATAGAATCTATTGATTGCAGTAAAAATCATGAAAATCCATGCATAAGTGTCCTGTAGAGATTTTTTTAGACATCACTTCCTCGAAGGAAAAAGTAGCCACATGAGTCTGAAAGACAACTATGTTAACAGATAATTTTTTGCATGATTGAAGAATCTTATGATTATTTTCCATGACTGGTTCCAATCTGAAAATCAGTCTGACCAATTTTCGTAGTCTGACCTTGTAGGCATGATTTAAACAGTTAGATTTCCATTATATTGTGCTTTAGAAGAATTTAAGACCATTATATCTTGATCATGAGCATATTATTTGAATCTGAACCATTGGATTAATCATGAGTGATATAAATGAATTTGGACCATTGGATTGTCTTGATGATTGATTTAAATGGATAAATTATCATTTGGAGTGATATGAGCCGTTGGATCTTTATTGTGAGTGATTTCTGAACAATTAGATTACCATTTTTAGTGATTTGAACCGTTGGATTACCTTTTTGAGTAATTTAATTATATTTGAACGGTCAGATTGACCTTATGAATGTTTTAAGTGAATCTAAACCGTCGATCAAATATAATCTTGATCACATTGATGATGATCAATTACATCAAATCTGAGTAGTCGATCAAATATGATCTTGGTCACATTGTTGATGATCGATGATTAATCAATGTTCTCACATGTCTGCTGCTATATTGATTCACATGCTTTACTGCTATATTTGAGATGATATATGTTGTTGCTTGCCATATTTGAATGATATTTATTATTGAGAATAATTTAATTTCTGTAACACCCTAGTTGAACTGCCATATCTGTACACCTAGATGACATATTAGGTGTGGAGACGTGCATGTAGGCACCCACATTCACGGGAAGGGTAAGAATGAAAATGATAAATCTTAATCAAAAGATATGAAGCCTAGCCCAACAAATGCCAAATTAGGGTTTTAGGTCAAGGGTAGCTTTAAGACGATCCCTGACCCTCAGCTCATTTCCTCTAGGATACGGAGAACTAGATAGGTGTGAAGTGAATCGAATCATAGAGCATTTACGTTCCACACTTTGATATTAAAAGAAGAAAATGAATGAATTGAATCCGCATTTCGAACTACGCGGATCCCGATTCTTAAGGCAACACCCTAATATACGTAGGCAGTTTGGTGAGATTTCTAAACACGGTTCCACACTATGATCTTGAAAGAATATACACATGAATGAATTGAATGCACATTTCGAACTACACGGATCTTGATTCTTAGGGTAGTACCCTAAGCTACATAGACAGTTCGGAGAGATTCCCAAACACAGACTCATATCCTTGCTCCTTGAGAGTATGCTCCTTGAGAGTATCAACCCTTATGCTCCTTGAGAGTATTAAACCCTTTGCTCCTTGAGAGTATCAACCCCCTTGCTCCTTGAGAGTATGCTCCTTGAGAGTATCAACCCCCTTGCTCCTTGAGAGTATTAAACCCTTTACTCCTTGAGAATATAAAACCTTTACTCCTTGAGAGTATAAAACCCCTTGCTCCTTGAGAGTATTAAACCCTTTGCTCCTTGAGAGTATTAAGCCATTTGCTCCTTAAGAGTATCAAACTCCTTGCTCCTTGAGAGTATTAAACCCCTTGCTCCTTGAGAGTATTAATCCCTTTGCTCCTTGAGAATATCAAACCCCTTGCTCCTTGAGAGTATTAAATATTTCTCCTTGAGAGTATCATATCCTTGCTCCTTGAGAGTATTAAACCCCTTGCTCCTTGAGATTATTAAACCCTTTGCTCATTGAGAGTATTAAACCTTTGCTCCTTGAGAGTATCATATCCTTGCTCTTTGAGAGTATTAAACCCCTTGCTCCTTGAGAGTATTAAATCCTTTGCTCCTTGAGAGTATTAAACCTTTGCTCTTAGAGAGCATCATATCCTTGCTCCTTGAGAGTATGCTCCTTGAGAGTATCAACCCCCTTGCTCCTTGAGAGTATCAAACCCCTTGCTCCTTGAGAGTATCAACCCCTTTGCTCCTTGAGAGTATCAAACCCCTTGCTCCTTGAGAGTATTAAAACCCTTGCTCCTTGAGAGTATTTTGCTCCTTGAGAGTATCAAACCCCTTGCTCCTTGAGAGTATTAAAACCCTTGCTCCTTGAGAGTATGCTCCTTGAGAGTACCAAAACCCCTTGTTCCTTGAGAGTATTTACCCCTTTGATCCTTAAGAGTATTTACCCCTTTGCTCCTTGAGTGTATTTACCCCTGTGATCCTTGAGAGTAGACTTATCATTTCCCCTTGAAAGTATTTACCCCTATGCTCCTTGAGAGTAGACTTATCATTACCCCTTGAGAGTATTTGCTCTTCTTTGCTCCTTGAGAGTATCAATCCAAAAAAACAACGAACTACATTGTACGTGATTTTCAGGACCTCTGAAATACGTAGGCAACTTGGACGACCTCTCCAAGTATGGTACTACATCTTAATATCCTTAGGTCCCCCATATCCATATCCATATCCATATTCACTTCGACCCACATAGACTATCTCTTGATTCAATCTCAATCATCATCAAGCATAAACTTCAACTTGAACAATTGAATCCAAGAAAGCTTAATCATAAACCACATCCATAAACCTTAATCACATTCTATTTTGAACTATGTTATGGACTTGATTTCTAGGATTGGGATACGTAGGAAATTTGAGGTGTCTAGGACGTCTCAGATTCAGTCCATCACCAAACCATCTTTGGTTTGGTTCACTGTATATTACTTTGTTTGTTTATTTATTTTGAGAACATGTTTGACTGAACCTAGGTTAAAAGAACTTAGCAACTTGGCATAGAATCCCCATGAGCCCTAGTTATCATCCATTGACTATGAACAGTCAGAACCATATTGTTTAAGGAAAGTAGAATCACATAGGAGGCCGATTTTTAAATCGAGCAGCTTTGGGTGCCTAACACCTTCCCAAACTGTACCTTGAATACTTACCCATTCTCTGATAGACCAAAGCCAATATATTAGGTCCAATGAGTCAATAAAATTCTTTTCTTATGATGAGACTACATTTTTATAGGTCCTAGACCTTAATCTAGGTGGCGATTCCAAATCATTTTTTTTTCGTCCATCATAGATGGATGGAAGAGATCACATTTGTCCTCACACAGCCAGATCCCTTCCTCTGGCTTCCCATATAAGTTGGGGGGTAAGCTCAACCGGCTAACCCTAACCGGTGGCTTTTGCCCCCAGTTCTTGCCTCAACCTCAGGATGGGAACTTTAGAGTGTTTAAGGATGGGGCTTAGAAAATTATGCTTATACTTTCGATAATTTTTTCCCCACCCATCATATGAACAATTGAAATACTGTTTATTGACCATTAACTTTAATGTTGGTACTAACCCTTGGGCCCCAGTTTTCAGATTTTGGCCTCTAATACAAGTATAAGCAATGCCGCCAAGGCAGAATCTAAGGCCAATCCAAGGAGGTCCACCACCACCACCTCTTGTAGAGGATGGGGCTTCAAATTTCCCACCGCAACTACCACTACCTTCACTATTGCCACCACACCCGGACCTTCCCCTAGCACCGCAAGTGTTAATTGTGGCCGACATGACGACAGTTATGGGCAGACTTATGCGAAATCTGGAGGATCAATAGAGGACGACAACAACAACCCTTGTAGGGTTATTGGCAACATTGAGGGGTGGCCTTGTGCCCCCAGCTGTTGGAGAGATACCTCCAATCCATCAAGCTCAAGGGCAGGCTTTGGGTGGAGATGTACCTATAATACCACCCCCTTCACCACCCCTCCCCCACTAATGGAGGTACCAGTTCACTCATGCCAGACGCACCTAGCTATGGTAGGGATTCCAGCATAACCTATGATGGATGGCTCCAAGGTTATGAATAACTTTCAGCGGATGAGACCATTGAAATTTATGGGAGTAGGGACAAACCCAATGCAGCTTGCCATATGGATACAGGCAATAGAAGACGCTGGAAATGCTGATGTGCTTGGAAGCACAAAAACTCATGTATGCCACCTTTCAGCTAGAAGGAGTATAGTATGACTGGTGAAAGGGAATTCAGCCCACGTTGTTGAGACAACATGGAGAGATATCGTGGCAAATATTTAAAAAGGTTTTCTTCAAGAACTTCTTTTCCCAAAATTTTAGGGATAGGAAGGAAGTGGAGTACTTAAACCATGCACAAGGGAACTCGACAGTTGAGTTATACCAGCAGAAGTTTGAGGAACTATTATACTTTTCTCCCACATCAATGAGGGAGGAAGAACAAAAGCTGAAAAGGTTTGTGTAGGGTTTGAGAGGGGATCTAAAGGTTGTGGTTGAATCTATGAGACTAATGGAATACAGCTGTGTAAGCGGCAAAAAGCGCTGAAGATGGGTACAGACAAAACTACCAGGAGCAGAAGAGGGCTGCCAGTTATACAGATAATTGCTCTTTTACTAGATTCTAGGGGCAATATCCGAGTTCTTCTGTCACTGCCTCATCCATCCTCCCAACAGCTAGACCTGTAGCTAGTAGTCCGGCACCCATCCTGAGTCGAAAAGCATCATTTGCATGGCATGTTGTAATTTTAGACTAAATGCATCTGTAAGTACGCTTCCTATTTTTGGAATCCCTACTCGAGTACTTTTTTACTCCGGTGCAACACACTCATTTGTTTCCCCCGATTTTCCACTAAGTCAGGAATGCCATCCAGCAAAATAAACCTTGCATTGGAGGTGCACACCCCTATGGGCTCTAGAGTTGAGCTAGATACTTACTATGGGCCATGCCAAGTGTAGATAGACAACAAAGTGATGGAGGCCAACCTTGTCAGCCTTGAAATGAAGGACTTTGACACGATTTTGGGCATGGACTTATTAACTAAGCATCAAGGCAGAGTCCTATGTTCCAAGCATCAAATCCTGTTCCAATCTACCAGTGAAGGGTATTTGTGTATACAGGAGACAAGTCCAAGAAACATCAAAATTTATTTTTGTCTGCCCTCTAAGATTTTAGAGTAGGGTTGTGAAAGTTATTTAGTGTCAATATTGGATACTGAGGCAGAGATACCTCGATTGAAAGAAGCACCATTGGTCAACAAGTTTTTGGATGTATTTCTTGAGAAGTTGCCAGGCCTGCCACCAGATAGGGAGACAAAGTTTGTAATTGATCTACTACCAGGATCAACTCTGGCCTCTAAGACACCACACCAAATGGCTCCCACCAAATTAATGGAACTAAAGGTACAACTCCAGGAGTTATTGGACAAGGGATTCATTTGGCCGAGCATCTCGCCTTGGAGAGCTCTAGTTTTGTTTGTGAAGAAGAAGGATAAGAGTGTCAGTCTATGTATTGACTACCGAGAGATAAACAAGCTCATCATTAAGAACATATATCCTTTGCCTAGAATCGATGACTTATTTGATCAATTAAAGGGTGTATGTGTGTTTTCTAGGATTGATCTCCAGTAAAGATTCCACCAATTGAAGATAAAAGGGAGTGCCATTCCCAAGACAGCATTTAGAACTAGAGCGACCACTTTGAGATTTTAGTAATGTCTTTTGGGCTGACAAATGCCCTAGCATCTTTCATGGAGTTGATGAATCGGGTGTTCCATGAATTCCTAGATAAGTTTATCATCGTCTTCATTGATGATATACTTATCTACTCACCTGATCACACCACTCATGTAGAACACCTTCGGCTGGCCCTTTAAAAGCTGAGATAGGAAAAGTTGTACGCCAAATTCAGGAAGTGAGAATTTTGGTTCACTCAGGTAGCCTTCTTGGCACACATTGTTTCTGTAGAGGGTATAGCGGTGGATTCTATTAAGGTTAATGCAGTGATGGATTGGGTTGTTCCAAAGACTGTGACAAAGATAAGAAGCTTCCTAGGATTGGCCAGATATTATGGATGATTTATTGAAGATTTCTTTCGGATTGTCATGCCATTAATGGGTTTGACCAAGAAGGGGGTGAAGTTCATTGACCAACAAGTGCGAAGAGAGCTTCCAGAAACTTAAGCAGAAGTTCGTCTCTACACCAGTCTTGACCATTCCTTTAGGAACAGTTCCATTCATGGTGTGTATTGATGCGTCGAAGTATGGGTTGGGTTACGTGCTTATGCAAGATAGTAAGGTAGTATTATGCCTCGAGGCAGTTGAAGACGCACGAGAAGAACTATCCTACACATGATCTAAAACTAGCAGCAATTATCTTTGCCCTAAAGATATGGTAGTACTACTTATACGGGGATGCCTTCAGTATAATTTTATATCATAAGAGTTTAGTGCACATGTTGAATCAGAAAGAGTTAAACATGACACAAAGGAAATGGTCAAAGCTATTAAAGGACTATGATTGTGATATCCAGTATCACTTGGGAAAGGCCAATGTGGTGTCTGATGCTCTGAGCCAGAAGGCTTTAGTCTCACTAGAAGGAGAGGACCTCGATTCAGTAAAGCACATCGAGGGGCGTAATATGGCCCATACCATGGTCACTACCCCCCAACCATTGAGGCATCTACCATGGACAGAATGGGTAGAGATAGTAGCAGGCTTGTTGAGTGCCATGACTATATGAATCACCCTACTAGATGAGGTTAAGGTGGCTATGGAGGGTGACCCATACTTGAAGACCATTAAATAGGTGTTGGAGAAAGGGAAACAAAATCCAAATTTTTCAGTGGATGACATTTGAATCATAAGGTACAGAGGAAGAGCGTGCGTGCCAGAAACCACATAGCCCTTGAAGAAGGCAATCATAATAGAGGCATACTCCTCTCCCTACACCATACACCCTAGTAGCACCAAAATGTACCAGGACTTAAAGAAGGAATTCTAGTAGAGGGGCATGAACGCAAATGTGGCATATTTTGTTTACAAGTGCCTCACTTGCTAGCAAATAAAGGTAGATTGTCAAAGAACACTTGGATTACTTCAACCATTGCCTGTCCCAGAGTAGAAATGGGACCATATTACTATGACTTTTGTGACGAGGTTGCCACTGACACTGAACTCCATTGACGTAGTTTGGATGATTGTAGACTGTCTCACCAAGGTGGCCCATTTCATTGTCGTCCACCCCTAGTACACCATAGATAAGCTGGCCAAACTATATGTGGATAATATAGGGAGGTTACATGGGGTGTTGACGAGTATTGTATCGGATAAGGACCTGAGATTCACATCTAAGCTGTGGGATAGTTTGTAGAAAGCAATAAGAACCCAATTAAAGTTCAGCACTGTATTCCATCTAATGACAGATGGGTAGTCAGAACGCATAGTATAGATATTGGAGGATATGCTCCAAGCATGTGCCTTGGATTTTAGGGGTAGGTGGGACAAATACCCATCCCTGATTGAGTTCGCCTACAACAATAGCTTCCATGCTACTATAGGTACTACTACGTATGAAGTGTTGTATGGTAAACGGTGCAAGACTCCTCTATACTGGAATGAGGTGGGGGAAAGAAGAATACTGAGGCCAGACATTATACAAGACACCTGTGACAAGGTAGATTTGATCAGAGAAAGAATAAAGGAAGCTCGACTGAAGAGCAGAGTCAGCTAGCATATTCGAGAGAAAGGAGGAATGGCTCTGAGGGTTTGGCAGAGTAGAGTCAGACAGTTTGACGACATGACTCCAGCCGATGGCAATAAGCAGGCCCCTAGTGGGGGTGCTATTGGTCGGAGTCATAGACATGGATGTGGTGCACGTTGGGAGAAGAGCATATAACTAGGGTTTCAGCTGAATCTGGAGATTGCCATTGAAGCTAGGGCTAAGGCAGCTTTGGATTTTGTTTATGAACAAGGTGGTGCTACGTCTGAGGGGTTTATGGTGGGGCCTCTGGATTTCAGACCTAGGGTTTTATTCTTCCCTACGGTAATCGATTCTAGGACTTCTGGCAAGGAAAAGCAACATAGGCTGGTCGGTAGGGAGAGTTCTGTTACGGTTCTATTTTCTCTGTGGATTATGGCATTCTCTATTGGAAACTTGGGATCGATGGACATAGGGATTCAGCAAGGATCTGTGAGAGGTCATATAAATCAGGTGAATTCTCAGATGCACCAACCTGGTTTAGGGTTTGATGCAAGCAAATTCTCAGATGTAGGGATCTACAGGGTTGGTGATCATCTTTAGATGCGCCAACTTGGGTTAGGGTTGGTGCACCTGCAAACTCTCTTGCGTTGACCATATCCACTGGTACTATTCAAGTTCAGGCATGAGATCGGTTTGGGGGATCCAGTCCGAGATTTCCTTAGTCGGTTACTAGGGTTTCTAAAAATCCTATAATTATTGATGGTATGGTTTTGGGGGTGAACCATTTTGTTTATGGTGATGGTTCGAGTCAGTTGGGAGTAAGGCTTGGCTTATCTTTTTCAACTGCGACGGCAATAGCGGTGGTAGGGTTGCAGTTTCCGTCTGGTATATCTCTTAGCCAACAGGGGTATATGGAGCCTCGTTTTACTGCTATCGATCCTTCTATGAGAGGTTTGGAAGATCACCGGGATCCTAACCAACCATCAAGGGGTAAGAGGGGATCAAATTCTGAGCTGGGTTCTGGACAGGAACATGGCTTCTCTTCCTGCTGTGTCTATGGTGGTAGATCAGGGGGTAAATGAGGAATACGGCAAGGCTTCAATTGTCACAGTGGCGATGCCAACTTTGGTAGGTTCGAGGCTAGATTTAGGTAAATTTTTAGGGTTTCCATTCGACAAAACTGCAAGACCTAGTTTTGGTATGCAATTGGATTGTGTCCATGATTCAATGGGTGTGGTGCCAGCTGGCAAGCTAAACAATCGACATGCTAGGAAACTCAAACGGTTGGCAAATAGAAAAGGAAAGGACCCATTGGCAAATGCACAGAATGGTAAGAATGGAGCTAAGTTGGGTATTCCTTCAGCTGCTTCTGTTTTAAATCCTACTATGACTTTGGTTGGAACCCGTAGTTTTGCTACTATTACTACGGGCCTTCCAAATCTTAGTGCCCTTCTGGATCCTATGGTTCAGGAGGGATCACGCATGTTGTCATTCCTCAAAAATCGTATGACAAACAACTTGAAAAGTATAAATTAGCCATCATTGGGCGTGTGTTTATGAAGGGTTTGATGTTAAAGGAGATGGCTCGTACATTGTCTGAGCAATGAGGTACTGACATAAAATTTGAGATGACTGCCTTAGGAAAAGGGTATTTTGTCTTTCATTTATTTTTAAATGAAGCTTTGATGACACTTTGGAAAAGGGGTTTGACAAGGGTGAATAGTTAGCCGCTACGATTATAGAGATGGGTTCCTAATTTCAATGTGGACAGGAATCATGTAGATCATCACATCCAATGCATATGGTTACCTAGTCTTGATCTAGATATTGGGATGAAGATATCATTTTTTTTATTAGGAAAGCTTTGGTTAGACCTCTTGACCTTGACAGGAATACGAAAAATAAAGTTGTTGGGCATTTTGCCAAATTCTGTGTGGAAATGGTGAATGGGGCTCCTCGTCCTAATGAAGTTATGGTAGAACACTCTCTTGGGGGTCGTCAATTTCTGTTCAAGCAGGTTATTGAATATGAAGATTCTTCATACAGGTGCCCGGATTGTGGTACTTTTTGCCATAAAGCAGGCATGGGTAAATCTATGGAGGGAGAGGATTTTCATACTATTGCTCCTAGTAATGGTTATCGACTTCCCCAAATGATAGGAATGGTGGTGGTTCAAATCCTGTGGAAAGATGGGTAGACATCTCTGATGGTGAGAATTTTTCTGCAGAGGGCGGGGAAGATCTTATGGTTGAAGTGAGTGAGGTTGTAATGTCTCCAATCTTGGGTAAGGAACCCAGATTGTCTGTTTCAGAATTAGGGGTTGTTGGTCCCTCTAACATTAGTCAAGTGCCAGCAGTGGATGAGGATTTATAGGTGTCTGGTGAGGCTTTTACAGTGGTGGAGAAGCGACCACTAGGGAGACCAGTTGAAAGGGGGAAAAAGCAGGGGATTGTTGCAAGCCAGCCATCTTGTATGAATCTTGAGGATACAGTTGCCACAATCGTGGGGAACCAGACTCAGGATGGTGGGATCCCCTTGGTTGGGAAGTAGCAGGTTGAGAGGTCTATTTCCTACTCTCCAAGGGTAACTCGTAGTGAGGCTCTATGTAGGAAGGGTGCTGGATGATGGTGTTTAGTTTTGGTTATGGTATAGGATGGCATTTTGCTTGTTCTGTTGATTCCACTGATTGGTTCCTTCTGATGGCTGCCAAGCTATAGGTGTGACTCCTATCTAGTAGGGTTTTGGTTGTATTTAATTTTTTTTTCTTATAAAAAATATTCAGATTTTTAGCAAAAAAGAAGAATAAAGGCAGTTTAGAGCAGACAGAAGAGTTACACCGATGTACAGTGTAAGGACCTAGAGTTCCAGATTGGGGATAAAGTTTTCTTGAAAGTGTTACCACATCGGGGCATTCCCCACTTTGGCAAAAAGGGAAAACTTAGTCCCAGATACGTCAGCCCATATGAGATCTTGAAGCGAAGCAGAAATGTGGCCTACTAGCTGGCCTTACCCCTAGCACTGTTTGAGGTCCATGACGTCTTCCACATTTCCCTCCTCAAGAAGTGCATTCATGACCCTTCACATATATTGAGCGTAGAAGTCCCATCGATAGACCGGGATTTATCTTGTATGGTAGAGCTGGTGACCAATTTAGACAGGAAGGTCCAACAGTTGCATCACTGCCCTATCCCATATGTCAAAGTTCATTGGAGTAGTTATGCCATTAAGGAAGCCACGTGGGAAGGCGAGAACGAATTACGGGAGAAGTATCTACATTTATTTGAGAAACTAGGTAAGCCCTAATTTTGGAGACAAAATTCTTATAAGTTGGGGGATTGTAAGACCTGCACTCAAAATCCCCTACTGACCTGGATTTCCCCTGTGTCAGGTCTTCCAATTCGAATAGCTAACATCACCGATGTGGATCTGATGGACATATCAAAATCATAGGTGACTCTTAATACTGACACCATGTGGTTTAAAGTAACATTAGTAAGCCTTAGATGGGTCCAGCATGCAACAAGTGCGTGGGGCCCGATGAGTGAAGGTCAAGGCTATATTTTAGTCCTACCAGCGACAGTACTGATGGATGCATCATCTGGCTCCCTGCCACTGGCTCGTGTGTGGGAGTTACCTTTTCTCTCCTCATTGGCTATAAATAAGGGATCAAACCCTCATTTACTCCTTTTAGAGCATTGAGGTCTCGGTTAGTAGAGTTGGTAGAGTTTATTAAAGGTTGGTGGAATCATGGCACTCCAAGCTTAGGGATTTAATCCTTCCCCAAGTAAGTGCTTCTCTACCCTCTCATCTTATAGTGTGATGTTGGTGCCACCTTTGAATGGTGGTGGTTGGCCACCATTAATGGAGGCCAACCAAACCCTAGAATGCAGGAATTAGTTTCCCCTACCTCCATTAGAGGTATGAATGGACTTAAAATGATGTATAGGGGTGGCAATAAACTTCCCACCATAAGAAATATAGTTGTAGATTGTTGGGGAGTCAAAACTCCCCATTTGGACCATTGTCGCTATAGTGTCTGGTTTTTCGGACTCAACCGGCGGACCCATGCTAGAGGCCAGGGCACTACCTTTACCTCTGCCTCTGCCTCCGGGTCCAATACCTTGACCATGTATGGTCTGGTTGGCGGAGGGGCCAACAAGGCCCCATCCTCTGCCAGACCCATACTTAGACATATCCTTGGTTGAGCTTAACCAGAGGCAAAGTCAGTGGCACCATCCACTGCCAGTGCCTCCGCCTCGCTCTCTAATAGCTTCCATGTCATTGTGATGTTAAGCTGGAGGCTCAATCCCGGTGGCAGATCCTCCAGGTGGCAACCCTCGGTTCTGCCTTGGGGTTGTCATACCTACATGGGGCGGGTTTTGTTATGGGGCCGCCATGCCCTCATGGGGCCGGTTATGCTTCATTGGGAGGAGAAGGCAAAGCCGGCGGTACAATGATCCGTCAATGCCGCCGCCTCCCTCTCTATAAGTGCCACTGTCATAACAGTGACGCATCTAGTGGATGAACCGGAGGCATGATCTTCCTCTTCGATCCTCTGGCTCTCTATAAGCTGAGACAATAAGGTTCAGCTGACGGCTAATTTTGGAGGCACCATCCCCCGAAACCATCCACCACTTTGGCTACTATTGGCTAGTATGCCTAGTTAGATCCTTTGGGGACCAACCGTTGCTGTCCCACCTTACCTTGGGACCCATCTAACAACATTTATAACATATCTATGCCAATTTAAAAGTTACTCAACTAACCAAATGAAACAGATGTAATTTAATAGGTAAACTGACATGGGTAGTTGACAAAGCCTTACGCCAGCTTTCAGGTTCTGCAGCACTTGTGGTGTCTACAGATGAGGGATCAGATCCATAAAATTAGGACATATGATGTATGTCTATGATTGTGCTATTTAACATGTCATCTAATAATTGTGATATTTGAACATGCATTTGCATTATAACAACTATGTTTAATTGTATGGTGTTATGGTTGGTGGTTTATTTGATCTGTGTGACATGTTGGTACTAGTGGAAGGTAACGCATGGATGCACGGGTCCTGGGCTTATGTGACGTGCGGGTACCAGTGGAAGGTGATGTATGGGTACATGGGCCCAGACTTAGTACTAGCACCTTAACAGGGGCACGGTGGCCCAAGGGAATGGAGACCGGGGTTCTCTATTGAGGTGCAGTCCCATTATATTTACCATGATGTTTCACCTGATAGGAATTAGGAGGTTGCATTATCGAGTTCTAGCCCAAGGGATGTGGTACGCCTTGGACTTAAAATCCAAGAAGGGATTCACTTATAGAAGCAATTTGGCAAAAGAGACTTGGGCATCCTGCTTCTACCTTAGCTTGGCACATGAGATGTAAAATCCATCTAGTAGTAGGTAGGGCCGAAAGCTATGGTAGACACATCAATAAGGCACCTATAGAATCATACCAAGACCTAACATTTGGATTCATCATACTCATTGGTGCATGGCATGTGAAAACTGATTCCTTATCGATACTTGTTTTCAGATTCTGATGCAGATTACTCTATAGCTGAGTATATGGAGTCTCCACTAGTGAAAGACGCATCGGTGGGCGAGGATTATTTTGAGGAGCACGGCAAGAGCTGCACCCGCAGCCATTGTGTCTACACTTAACGTAGCCCTCCCCATATTCTTTCTCCCTCTTCCTTATGATTTATTTTGTAGATATATAGTATAATCTATCTATGCAATTGAAATAAATTTACTCTTTTGATTTGGGATATGTGTATATGGGATATATGATATTTTGTGGAACCAGTAACATGTAATCATAACCCTTAACTTTATGTATATTATGATATCATTCAGATAGCATATGTCACTTAGTATGTCACTTCTGCTATTATTACTCTATTTTTTTTTATTTATTTAATGTGGTATTGCTTATGTAAACTATGGGATTTGTTAGTAGATCACTATAGTTATCAGTTTCTGGGTGGATTCGGGTCATCTCGTTGGTCGACTCCGATATCATGCCCCATTCTTGCAATGGGCTATGACACCTACCCTCAAGAGATGTATCCCCTATTTGAATACATTCACTTTGTAATAGCTTATGGATACACCAGGCACCGTGTGGGCCACAAGCCCCACATCTATGACTGTGGTATGTTCCCGCACGATGTGATGATATTAGGGGACTCCAATGAGTCCATCCCTACATGGATCTTCGATCTCGTGCTGACCTATGTGGGCCCATTTAGCTTGAGGCCCACCCATACCTCAGGTCCAGATTTATGAGTGCCATGGGTAATTGTTGTAATAATGTAATGAACGTTGGGTTGTTGATCGAGCTCTGGCTTATATCTTTGGCTTATTTGTTTCCTAAGTTTAGAATTAAGTGAGGCTAGTCAACCCTTATAGTGTGAAGGGAGCCAAGGTTATTGCCTCCTTTAGTGTTGCCACGTGTGATCTAATAGACCGTCATTTGTTGGGAACTACTTTTAACCTGATTCTCATGGAAATACATAGGCAGCGGGGGAGTTTATTCACTCCACGCATGGTCACATAGAGGTGAGAGTTCCAAGTTATGAGACTACCTAACGATCTTATAAGATAAGAAGTACCTAACACGAAATGTGCTCCATGATCTGTGGGAGCATCTCACCTCAAGATGTGTTTCATGATCTGTGGGAGTGTCTCACCATCAAATGAGTTCCATAATTATGGCATCCACCGCCTTGATGTGTTCCATGATTATGGGAGCATATTTACACAATTGTACATATCCCGCCCGAACTACGTTTGGCTTGATTCCCGCCGCTTAGGGATATGTAGACAGTTTAGGATATTTCTCAGACTCAATCATAACCTTATTGAATGTTTTTATTCTTTTTTTGGCTTTGTATATCATTCTTATTTTTGTAACTATTCTTTCATTTATTCATTTATATATCCATTTCTCATGTATTCATTTTTTTGTATATCCATCTCTTGCATATTCATCATCACTTATAGAATTGTAAATCTGTAGTATAATGCCATTAGTCTAGTAAAAATTAAAGATTCATCTAGGACCCCCATGCATTATATAGAGTAGGTTAAATAACCCCAAAGTGTGTATAAATTTTATGAAACGATAGAACATAGGGAGACCATCAGTGATCGAGCAAGTTGGGTGCCTAACACCTTCACAACTCGTCAATTGACGCTTACTTGCCGGTGGTAAGATGAGTGAGCTGATCCATTAAGTCAACAAATCATTAGAGTTTCTCTAAATGAGAAACAATAATTTATAGGTCCTAGACCTCATCTAGGTGGCAACTCTAGATTTTACCCTCTACCGACGTGAGTGGATAAGATCTTAAGGTGAAAGCCTTTCAATTTCCTTTTTGTTGTTGAGAGTTGAAAACTTAAATAATTTAACATTTTAAAACCAGGATCATTTTCTATAAAAGGGAATCAATTTCCTGCCATCGTCCTCATAGTGGTGACTCCACTGGGGATTCATGCTAGACTTTCGATTTGTAATGTTTATCATTTTCCTTTTAAAATATTAAATCATTCCTTTAGGGTTATAGCTTATAAATACATAGTAAACTTTGATTGTTGTACTCTTGGATGTTAGTTGGATGTAAATAAATTATGATAAGTTATTGTTGGGATGCTTGGAGTTCTTGGATACTATTGTCACAACCCCGTGGTTAGCTACAACGGGCCTCGATGCAGATCGGCAACCTACCAGGCGAAGCCGCAATCTTGGCTAGTATCTACGAGACCACAACCGAAGAGGGCCGCTGACTATTATTCTTTAGGTCTGCCTAGGGGAGGCGCTATTGCTACTCAATGTTGCTTGGCTTTGTAGCATATATAAAGGGATGTATGTGCCTTTGACTTATCGTGCAGGAGGTGATAGGCATTCTTATCCTTGTCAAGGTAGCCTTGCAGTTCTCTATCATTATCGAATACTAACATGTATGCTAGGTTCACCCAAGAACAATGTCGTGCTCCCTTTACCCATGGTAACCATGTAGGGGTGTCTAGTTTCATGTCGTCTTCTTTATTGGTTTGTTGGTCTGAAAAATTGGTTGCATGAGTTACATGTATACTTATATTGCTTGGTGGTAGAGGTTGTCCACACTTGTTCCATGGTATTTGAACAAATGTGCACCCCTCTCGTAATATGCACAACTTATGTTCCTGATATTTCACACTCAAGTCTCTAATCTCTGATAGCAATCTAAAATTCTCACCATAACTTGGCGATCATTGGTGAAGTAATCACTTGCTTGTTCATGGTCATACCAAAAATTCTTTGTTATCTCGTGTGGGATTTGTCGAATGGGTGAATCTTTCCCAAATCCTTTGATTATAATGTGTCCGAGTGGTTGGAGTTTTGGTGCGGAGTGTGATCCATTTTACAGAAGCACTTCTCCTTGAAAACCAAACAAGGGACCATTTTGAATCGATGGGTTTGGTAGAGATCAACCTATTCAAGTTCTCACATAGGAGCTAACCCATTGATTGGTTGAGTTAGCGTGATTGTGCGTATGGTTTTCTTCCTAGTATCTACCCTATTTTGTTTAATATATTTTTATCATTTTTTTTAGTTTTTATTTTCCAGTATCTCCAGAGTATCTTCTTCCTTACCCACCATCTAGGTAAGGGACCTTACCTTTAAGAAACTGTCTAGGGCTCTCACTTTAGAGTCTACATAGTCATTTATCTTGACTCTTGAAGATTCAATATGTAGAAGGGCAATAGCAAGTGTCGAGTACTGTTGAAGATATGATTCCTAGAATAGAACGTGTTGTTTATATCCTAGTGAAGCTTATTAATCAAAACATCCATGTCAGGGCAGCAACAAGTGCCCGCCCCTGAACAAGTATTTGAGGGAATTGGCAGGGTATTTACCCCTATGCTGTTTGAGCCTAGCCATGTTTCATCATCTCCAATTCATGTTTCGATTCATCATGAAGATGTGAAACATTTTTGTTATTATAGGACTACTGCAGGAAAAGAGTATAACATTTAGAGTCTTTTATGTCTAACATTCTTTGTCTCTACCAGATAGAAACCCATTTTTCATGATTCTTTGTCCCTACTAGGTGGAGTTTGTATTTTTTGTGATTATTCGTCTCCACTAGTTAGGGCTTTGTATGTTTGTCATTTTTTGTCTCCATTAGCTGGAGACCTATCTTTGTCATGCCCATCTCGACTAGTTATGGTTTATATGTCTATCATTTTTTGTCTCTACTAGTCAAAGACCGATTTTTGTCATTCTTTTCTCTACTAGTTAGAGCCTAATTCATTTTGATCACTCATTATCTCTACTTATTAGAGCTTGATGTATTTTTGTGATTCTTTGTCTCTCTAGTTAGAGTTTGTATTTTCTGTGGTTATTTATCTCTACTAGGTTAGAACTTGTATTTTCTGTAATTCTTTGTCTTTAATTGCTAGAGCTTGATGTATCATTATCATCCTTTGTCTCTACTAGTTAGAGCCCAATGTTGTAAATTATAATTGATAGTTGGGAATAGCAAGTTAGTAGTCTTCATCATTCATTGTCTATTAGAAATCTTCAACTTGTATCCCTTGGAGTCAATTACTCCTTTTGTTGGAGTCTCCAAAAGTCTATTTGTATCATGAGTCACTTATTGTCTACCTTTTCTCACTATGTGATGAAATAGATGTCCTCTTTTCATGGGTCAATAATCCTAACTTAGGAGACTTCTTAGAGTGGTCATTTGCAAATTCCATCGAAGTCCAATCCTAGGTTCTAGGCTATTAGAAAATCATGAGTTACAGCAGAATGCTAGGCATCTTTGGCAATTGTGTCTCCTTGATTAGCGCAGATAATTTTGGACTCCTAAGTGTAGTCTGGTGAGTTAATTTTGGCCTCCTGAGTGCAATTTGGCAGAGTTAATCTCGAACTCCTAAGTATAGTTTGGTGGAGTTAATTTCAGACTCTTAAGTACAGTCATGTCATCCATCCAAGGTAATCAGAGGTCCCTGACTCAGAGTTAATCCCAGACTCTCAGGAGTCGTATTTTCCTCCCAGAATTATCCATGATAATGGAGGATCCCTTGTGGTTATTGTTTATCCCAATAGTGGGGTAACCCAATGAAGAGTCTTAATGGACCGAGTCTGAGTTATAGTAGAAGGATCAGCATCAGGGGTAACCTAGTGGTGAGTTTCAATGGACCCAGGCTGGGGTATAGAAGATTGATCACCATTAAGGGTAACCCAATGATGAGCTTTAATGGACCCAAACAGGGGTATAAATCAAGATGGGCATCAGGGGTAACCCAATCATGCAATTTAATGGACCCAAACTGGGGTATTGATCAGAGTGATCGGCATCAGGGGTAACCCAATGACAAGCTTTAATGAACCCATTCTGGGGTATAGATTGGTTTGGTATGCATCAGGTACCTATTGATAGGTAGACGTGACGAGCCCTATTAGTGGTAGCCTAGGTGGAGATTTAGTCTCACAGTTGATCATTGTTTGTGCCAATGGTGTTGCACCCAATTGGGGTTATTCAGATAAATTCTTTTGTCTCAACTTTCTATTGGCTATATCTGATAGGTCATCCATATCTGAGGCCTAATCTGATGTCTGTAGACAAACCAGTCCAATCTACTCTGTAAAATAAAAAGAATCATCCCGCTTGGGACTTCAACTGTTGTGCTTTGTATCTTCCAAAACATTTTTTTTTCCAAGTTTAGAATTCTTTCCACTTTCATATCCATAGTCAATTCTGACTTTAATGACTTTGATGTGAGCCATCACCTAAACTTCTACGTTGCCTAGCCTCTTGAGAAAAGAAAATCCAACTTGGCTGTGAAACCCAAAGCCAAGAAAACCCTTTGAAGGAATTGCTGGAATCAGATCAAAGGTTACAAACTAGATCCAGCAATATAGGCTATTTGGTAAATCGAATCGGTACCAATATCATGATGTAGAAAAAGATTACTGAGCCTAAACTCCTTATTAATGCTTAGACCAAGTAAACCCTCGTGTCAAAATCATAGAGTTTCAACCACATTTTGACGTGCAGCCCCAGGGACCAACCACACAGCCTACCTACTGTGACGTGCGATCAATGCCATCAGCCGCACATGATTTTGGTTTCTGTTCTCAACCAAACTTAGCCAGTAGCTTGCTATGATTTATTTTAGTTTATTTATGGGCTTAGAATCCCAAAATAATATTTATGGATATGTTTTCTCCATTATTTCAAATGTTGACCGATGACGCTGATTTTATACTTGCTGTTCACTCTTAGCAACACTTGGAACCTTTAGACAACAAGTGTATCTCAAAACCAGACTATCGGACTGCTAGGAACTATTATTAATTAATAGGATGTTATGTTGAGCAAATGATAGAAACGCATAATGAACAAGGGAACTAATAACTAATATTCTAATGCTGTTAAAGGTGTGGGAGAACATAGAGAAGTTGTTCAAGCTGTGTTTCAATAATATTTTCTGTTTAACGATCAGGTAAGGAGATTAGACCCTTGTTTGCATATGAACTTGATATTATGATGTTGTGTGAGATTGATAACATGCTTGTGTGATAACATGTCATCCAATATACTGTTTTGCTTGCTCATGCATATACATCCTTGCTTTTGAGATTAACAATAGGGATTGGAGGGTGAGTGGATTGGGACACTCGCTACCTTTACATGAAAGGGACTGATCTGTGATTGATTCATGATGTCTAGTTAAGTCGGTAAGGAGGAAGGTGGGTGGAATGGGTCTAGGGGTGAAAGTTTTACCTTGACGGCCCGAGCCAGCCTAGGACCACCCTGAACTTGGTCAGGGCCTGACCCGGCCCCCAACCCTGATAGGGCCCAGTCAAGGTACAGGGTATTTTTTACCCTGTCAGGGTAAAGGCGGGTTGGGTTGAGGCCTCTGGTAGAGGCCGGCCCAACCCTACCAGACCATGTGTTATATATATATATATATATATATATATATATATATATATATATATATATATATATATATATATATATATAAAATCAGATTCTAAATGACCTAAACCCTAATCTTATGATTCTTATCTCCCGACTCCATTATTTTCTCATCTCTTAGCTGTAGCCGCACACTCACACAGACTCAGAGCCACTCCACTCAGCCCCATCGACCTTCTTCTTCCTCTTTGTCGACGGCCATCAGGTAAATTTCTCTCTCTCTCTCTCTCTCTCTCTCTCTCTCTGACTCCATTTGTTTTTCTTTCTCCTAGCCACAGCCACACAGACTCAGAGCCACTCCACTCGGCCCCATCGACCATCGAGAGTCTTCTTCTTCCTCTTCGTTGAAGGCCATTAGGTAAACTTTTCTTCTTCTCTCTCTCTTTTTCTCTTTTTCTATCTTTCTCTTTCTCTCTCTCTCTAACTCCATTCGTTTCTGCTACTAACGCTTGTAGAGTATCTGTGGCTTAGTTTGAAGATTAATGAGGGGAATCTTGCTATGATTCAACAAACTAACAACTATCTACTATAATGAATATGGGTTATAGTAAGTATTACCGACAAAGTAACAACATTCTGGTCGATTCGACAAAGTAACAACTGTGATCTAATGTCTGAGATATGATGTTTTGCCCATTAAGTTACCCCCTTAAGGTTTAGACTATCCCACTTAATCTAGAGATCCTTTTCCCTATTTTCATATTTTATGAAGGCTTGTTTTAGGTCTTTCTACCACACATCCCCACAGATTGCTTGCTAATGAGGTTTTCAAATTGTCTTAAATCCTAATTGTTACATCTACCATGACCCTATATGACCAAGAAATATGATGTGTTTGAGGTGTTGTGCTATTCATTGGGCATGTCCTGAATCCCTTGCAGGATGCATAAGACCAGCCAAACTTGTAGTGTGTTTGTATGAACTAATGTAATACAGAAGATATTGGGTTTCTGCATTTTGTGATGGTGTTGTTGCCTCGTTAGATATTATTCAACAACTAATTAAATATGTCTCATGTACCCAACTGTCTCCCTTGCTTCTAGCTATGACTTTGAAAGGATTTGAATGGCAAAACGGGATCAGCAACTCTGTTAAATTGGGATAAAGCTTAGTTGATTTCAGGTTAATGGGATTCTACTTTGCATTGGTTTAGTAGCTCTAATTATGTTTTTCACCCTTTTTTGTGTGTAGAAAATATGTAGTGTGGACTGTAGCTGGACTGTGGACTCACTAGTGGAGAATGAGAGAGAGAGAGAGAGAGAGAGAGAGAGAGAGAGAGAGAGAGAGAGAGAGACCATTAGTTTCCACACTTTTCACCTTTTGCTAGTTTTTAGCCTTGCTACTTTGTTATTTCATTTTATTGCATAATGAATATTATTGTACCAGTTTCTCTATATTCCTAGCAAAAGAGGAATATTAACATTGTCTTCTATGCTACTATTTTGGATTCTCATGTATTGCTTTATATTGCTCTATGTTTTTATTATGTTGTGCTTTATTTTATTTTGATCATCTCTATTAAGTTATCATTAATCTTGTTATTGTGTTCTTCTCTTTGAAATTATTCATTCATGTCTTTTCCTTATGAATATTTGGCATTTATATGTTAAAATGTTGAGTTCAGGGTAAATCAGGGTAAACCCGACTCTGATTCAGGATCAATTAGGGTAAACCAGACCCGGCCCGGCCCAATTAGGGTAAATCAGGTAGGGTAGGGTTTGGTAGTACCTTTCCAGGGTAGGGTAAGGGTTGAGGTTATGTCTTACCCTAACATGGTAGGTGGGTAGGGTTCGGGTTAACATGAAAAAATCTTGGGTAGGGAAGGGTTTGCAGATACCCGACCCAACCCAACCCTGTTTCACCCCTAAATGGGATGCTTGCACCCCTTTTTACCGGCGCTATTTTGCATTGACCATATGTAACTTAGCCAAGTCACAATGTCCTATGTGGGGGCTCGGACAGGGTCAGAAGCTTAGCAACGTTACGGGCTAGTATTATGGCTAATTAGGTAGACATGTCTAGTCAAACATTAATCACCCGTATAACTATACCCCTAGCCATTAGGGGGTTATGTAATGGCATGGGTTCAATAAAGGGTGGTATGAATATAGCTACGATGCTCCCTATATCTGACTAGTGTGAATGGGCGGGCGAGTCGACTAGTGAGATTATCACCTCCTCAAGTGCCACGAAGTGGACTTGGGATGAGTTGCGATCAGTGAGGACCAAAACTACAGACCCATACATGGGAGATGTTGTTGTACGCCTAGTAAGGCGGCATCATTCTGATGGGGATGACCCATGTAGCCTGGAGACTCCGTGTGTGGGTTGTTTTGAGTTGACACTTACAGTTATCATACATGACTGTAGTTTGTAATTTCATGCATTTTGTATGTTGCATGTCTAATTTTTCTACTAAGCTCGGTGGTGGAACTTACCCTCGTGTGCACACAATATTTTAGTTGATGTAGGTGTAACTATTGGTGACTATATTGATACTTTGAGGTACTATCCATTCGATGTGGAGGATGTTGATGGTGATAGCGACGATGATGTCAATAGTTCCAGTTGCGAGTGCGACGACAGTGTCTTTGGATAGGCTTGAACATTCTTTCATAATACTACTAGTGTTTAATAAATTTTTTTATTGGAGATGTGTTGTCCAAATCTTTTAAATAATACTTAAGCTTCTGAAAACACTTTTATTTTGAAAATTACTTTCATAAATTGTAAACGTCAACTGCTTTTGACTTGAGATAAGACTTCGGTTGATTTATTTAGAAATATATGTATTGCTTTCTTTAATTACTTTGAACAGGTTGATGTTTACTTTGTGTGGGCATAGTTATGGATTTGTGGTTGTGTATCCTATGAAACGTGCTCCTGAAAGGAGATTTCTATTGCCCTAATAGGATGAGGAGATCCCGTTACGTTCCATAGTACCGATATATTGGAAACGAGGTGTGACAATCCTCATGGACCAATTGTTTTCAAAAGCAAGAGGCCCTATATCTAATACATAGCTTCACAACTTGATCGATCAAATAGGTACCTTGTATGGCCTCCACATCCATTTAAAGAAAAAGAAAAGAGAAGTGCTAAAAAAAAGAGAGAGCCAAAAAAGACAAAAAAAAAGAAAAAAAAAAAAAAAAAGAGCCATACAAAAGTAGAGATGTGAGATGGCATTTTCATTTAATTTGGACAGTGGGTCAAGTCATTTTGTGCTTCATGGAATGCCTAGTTTCTATCAAGGCCTAATGGCGAGCTGGTCCAATTATTGTGCCTCAACATGTGATAGTTTATTTGGGATCCTAGTAGCAAGCTGGTTCAGCTATGGTGCATCAATGGGTGGCAGTTTCCTTCAGAACCTCATGACAAGCTTGGTTGTTTGTAGTGCTTCACGATGTGCGCTGGGCTGAATTTTCAATTTTGGCTGCTACATCCTGCATTTACAAGGGGTGGTCTCATCGTTTTGTCATCATCAGAGGATGATTTCTTATCGACAAAAGACTTCCTCCAATCCATCAATCCGGATGTCTTTCAAAGAGTCTCCATTTCAAGCCCTTCCTTCAATTATCAATAAGTTTTATGATGTCGTTTCTTGTGAGCGTGTTATTCTATTTGTGTATAATTTTATTCGATAAATCTGACCATAATTTATATCGGTCGTTCATTAATTCAATAGCGTCCATGAATTCCAATAGTCCACTTTTTTCTAGCCAATAAAATGGTATCTCCTCGGTGGGATCGATTATTCCACATAAATAACAAAAATCTCTCCCAATGGCATAACCATGTGGGTTGTTTCTGATCCATCCACTTGGACCATCATCGTCATACTTGTCTATGGATTTAGAGGTTTTGGGCTCAAATGTGGTTATATCTACTTCAGCATTGGCACATAGCTTTTTGAAAC
This sequence comes from Protea cynaroides, assembly GCA_028583415.1. NCBI lineage: Eukaryota > Viridiplantae > Streptophyta > Magnoliopsida > Proteales > Proteaceae > Protea > Protea cynaroides. The sequence goes on from CM053273.1 coordinate 37,192,192, forward strand.
ACATGTGAAGTCTAAGCATCTCCAAGAGGGGAAAGCGTTATTTGGTGCTATGCTTAATTCTGATGTGGGACTGCGTTTTCTAAGGTTGCTTTTAGCGATGACTCAAAGAGTCGTCTGCCTGTCGATTTGTGTCGTTCCAGACATAAACTCTGGGGTAACATTGTCTGTTCACTTTAGATATCATGAATATGGAGACTCTTTATGAGCCCTAGACCATTTCAAGCATGCCTAGATCTGTTATCTATAGTTCGCCACATAGGAACCCTTTGTTTAAAATTTTAATTGTGTTTAGCTACAAAGAAAAAGAAATAACAAAAAACAAATGTGAAGATTGGATGGGTTGACCTTATTTGCCCTTCATAGGTTAGAGACATGGTCGGTCATTTGTTCAAGGCGAGACCTGTATAATTTTGACAAGGATATAAATCATATTGAGTCTGTCCTCTATAGGAAAGAAGAAATTTTCTCTCATCCTAAAGCGAGTCATATTTGGAGAAGTTGAGAAGTTGATCAAATCATTCCTCCTTGTTCTCTAGGATTTGAAAGCAGCATTCACTGACAAAATGTAATTTTCAAATATTTGTAGCTTTCTTGTGTTTCAAGAAATTTCATTGGGATCCTCGTTCCCACGTGGTCAAATTGATCGGATTTATTTTTATCTCCTTCAAGAAATTGAGTAAATCGTCTTCCTCATTTCTTTTGATTCAAAGTGGGGTATCCATTTGATAGAGATTATTCCCTAACCGTTTTGTTACTCTCCTGTGGGAGAGGAGATTTTATGTTTTGGTGCTTAATTTGGTTCGTTTCTGTATGTAATCCATGTTGCACATGTTTTCAATTCTTGGGCATGACCTCCATGTCTTTCTATATGCTATATGCTTTCATATGCATTAAAGTGTGGTCTGCTGTAAGACACAGACATTGGGGTATGGATGTATATGTCATAAAGGAGTCAAACTCAATCATGTCGTTTCCCATCTGTACCGAGGGTATTGTCTATCACAGTATATAGACATCAGGGTATGGATTCATTCTTTTCAAAGGAATCAAACTCAATCATGTTGTTTTACATCTGTACCCGAAGTGTGGTCTATTGTAATACACAGATTTTGGGGTATGGATGCTTTCTTTTCAAAGGAGTTAGATGCAATCATGTCGTTTCCCATTTGTACCGAGGGCATGGTTTATTGCAATATACAGACACTAGGGTATGGATGCATTGCTTCAAGGGGACTAGAGTCAATCATGTCGCTTCCCATCTGTACAAAAGTGTAGTCAGTCATGATATACAGACATTGGGGTATGGAAGCATCTTCTTTAGGAAAATCAAGTCCTATTTGGTGAGAAAATTCAAATCCTATTTAGGGAGGAAATCTATTTGTGGTTTTGTGCCTATTGTCATTGGATCGTTAAATCGTTATCATTTGTATTTGAAAGAATGATTTGGTTATTCCTCAAGTCCTATGTGGTGAGGAAATTCAAATCCTATTTAAGGGGAATTCAGATCAAATTCAGATCTTGTTGCAAGCTAGCTCTTAATTTTGATCGAATTCATGTGTTGCTCAAATATTGTATAGGCTTGTTATGAAAGCTCTGAGTAGCTTACACTTCTAGTTCATGGGCTTGATCTATATCTCTTTCTTCTCACTTGCTAGGTTGTTTCATTAATTTGACTTGCCTCCATGCTTAACTGAGAATCTGCCAATTTTGTCTCTTGTAGAGTTTAATCCAGATTTGGTCACTATATTCGCTCTGATTAGAACAAGCCAACCACTGTGTCTAGAGCTTCACCTGTTGTCCCACCCAGGTATATTCAAGACACCGGCATTTGAATCACCTGTTTCGGACGTCAGATGACCAAAATACGAAGAATTGAAGTTTTGGCGATAATCCTACTGCCAACTTTGCGTGGGACCCACTGGCAGCCTTTGCCCGGAATTTTCTACGTCCACTTTGAAGAGGACAGACAATGGAGTGCACTGGTGTTTGAATCGCCGGATTTGGGCGTCGGATGATCAAGATATGAGGGCGTGAAATTTAAATATTAAACTCATGATAATTTGCATGCAGGCCCTTGGACAATTTATTATTATTTAAAAAAAAACCTTGTACTTATTTTTGGACTGAAATTGCCATATCTTCTTCCTTTGACATCAGAATTGAGTGATTCTGGTCTCATTTAGAAGGTATTTCTAAAAGCTGTGCATCCATGCAGATTACAGCCCATGACCTTGCTGTGGGGCCTGCCAAGATCAGCCTCGAAGTTATTGCTTAATATCCAAACCTCGAATTTGACCCGCAACCTTTATAAATATGATCATCAAGACTCTCGCACACTAGGGCACTTTGGTCTGCTTAAAACACCATAGAGGGCACATAGGGATTGATAACTGTTAGTTTGAAAGAGTTTCACTCGCCTCCCCTATACTTTTCAAATTTTCATTTACCTTCAGTCTCTTGCTGTTTATACACCAATAAAGCTCTGTTTGGCTGGGGATGGCAAAAATGAGGTGCTTACAGCCGCTACTCAAGAGAGGCTATGTTTTTTACTCTTACTTTGTCTTTTTTTTTTCCAATAACTGCAGTGGTAAAAATGAGGGTCTTCTTTTCTTCAGCCTTGATTGGTGCAATCTTGTCTGAAGAAGGGGTATCTATCAGCACCTCACTTTTGCCACTATGAGAATCCCTTTCTCGACATCTTAGGCAAGATATATATATATATATATATATATATATATATATATATATATATATATATATATATATATATATATATATATATATATATATATATATATATATATATATATAAAGATGAGACAGGGGGATTCAGCAACTTAACCCTAACTCCTAGGGTTTTCTAATTATTTTGTCGAAGAGGGGAGTAAGAGAGGGTGCCAAGGTCAGTGCAAACAAAGAAGAAGTAAGAGTGAGAGGGGACAACGGATCTAGGATTGCCAGAATGGAAAGTGAGAAGAAATAGGGAAGCTATGGGTTTAAGGGGATTAGATTGAGAGAAAGCAAAGAAGAAATAGAAAGAGCGAGAGAAAAGAAATAGAAAGAGCGAGAGAAGAGGAAGTGAGAACTGAAGTTGAGAGAAAAGAGAGGAGAAGAAATACGGAGGTTACCGGCTGGTGCTGAGGAAAAGAAGTAGGGGAAGTGAGAAGAAATCAAGGGAGAGTGATAGTGAAGAAATAAGAGGGGGGGGCTAGTCTCTCTGCTGCAAAGAAGGGAGATTGAGAAAAGTGAGACTGCTACTAAAAAAAAAAGGAAGCTGAGATAAAGAAATAGAGATAGAAGAGGTAGAAGAAGAAGTTGAGAGGTGGCAGGATAAAGGAAAGCTGTGGATAAAATCAGAGAGGCATGGAAAGGAAGATTCAAAGATGAGTAAGGTGCGGCGACAGAGAGAGTGAGATAGAAGAGGAGGAAAAGCCGCAGTAGCCATGCAACTAAAAGGAAGGTTAAGATAGGGCAAACAAGAGGACGTATACGGTCTTCATATTCTTCATCGACAATTTTCTATCCATCCCTTCCCATCACAGTTATTTCATCTTTTGTTACGGCTACAAGCAAAGAAACAAGAAGAGGGTCAAGACAAAGGGTTAAATCAGTAAGATTAATAGATTACTCTACATAGGTTGTTACAGGAATAACTGTAAAAATAGAATTTAGTTGTCACACCCCAATTCCAGCCGAACCAGAAGTGTGAGTGAACCGTTACTGAACCAACGGTTCACACCAGGATCTCAATAAGACCGTGTCCACTCATACAAACCATTGCACATAACCATAATCAGAATATAATAAAATACAGCGAAAGTCTTAAATTAAATGAACTGAGTGATTTATTGATAAATAAATAAAATATCAAGTTATTCTCCACACCAAAACGTAATTAATATCCTTACATCACTTTGTAAATCCAACTGAAAATAAATAAAATAATCCAAATAAACACCCTAGAGATACATGCAGAAAGGGCACTTGCCTGAAGCGTCATGCTTGTCCTCTCCTGCTTGCATGTCCAAAGCAGCCAAGCCTCCGTACACTGGAGCGTCCACGAAACCACAGTATAACCTGCATCAACATCTAAAAAACATGTATATATATACAGGGTGAGCTCACAACCTAGCTCAGTAAGACAATCAGACAATGCAACAAACATATGCATGAGTAACATTCACATCATGGTCTGATTTTAAGTTTGTAATGTGCTATAGAAAGGATTGGTGGCCACCGCACCTCTATACACGAATGTGTGAAGCTGTACAATGGATCAAACACCATTTTCGTCCCACATGCACCCACCATGGAATAGAGATAGAGCTAAGGCGTCTGGATCAAACACCGCCAACACCTCCCCTGATACTCTACCCATACCAACACGTAAGCCCCTATTGGCGAGGGCTTGCAAACTGGGCTCGCAGCTAACCAATCCTATATGTCATCACAGTAGGTCCTATCCCAGCACAGCTCCCTACGGCATAGAGATAGAGTCTAGTGGCCAGGCCAAAGACCACAGTGCCACTTCCTCCCCCTGATACCCTACCCGCACCAAGCATGCTAAGACAGAACGATACGAAAGGTACTAGTATGAGGAATGATCCTAGACCTCCAGTCCTTCCCATTCCACACACCAATGAAAACAATCACATGCCTAACAGTTACATCCTAGCATAGCGAGTATGCATGAACAATAATAATAACTAAAAATAAAAGATGACATACGAGTATGCACAAACATCATACCATAGAATCATGGTTATTAACAACGTTTTACTATTTATTAGATTATTAGGGTTTAGGTCCGATTCCCTTACCTGATGCTTGTTTGATAGCTCGCTCCACGTCACAAGGTCCAAACGTGCTATCACAAGGTCCTACACAATGTTAGGTTTAATCAGAATAGTTTTTCCTTAGGTTTACATTGGTCGGAAAACCAATTGGGTCAAAAATACTCCTCACAGAGCATACCGGTCGCAGTACCGATCGCGGCACTGTGGGGAAAGGTGCGACCGGTATGGTCGACCGGTCCCCATAGACCAGTCTCCGAGAGGTACCGGTCGCATATGGTGCGACCGGTATGGTCGACTAGTATGTCTTTGGGAGACCATACATCTGGTTTTCTCCTTCCGTCGGTCACCCCTTATTGATTCTAGGGTTTATCCTACACATTTTAGGTCTGAGCACTAAGTTAGAGTTGTTTTCAACTCCATTCAAGTCCTAGTTTCGATGATCTTCAACCTAGAACTTGAATCTAGGGTTTACCGACTAGATTAGGGTTTGTTGACAAAATAGGGTTTAGATCAATACCTTGCTTTGCATGGTATTGATCCAAACATGACTAACCATCCTAGAATGATTAAGGTAGAGAAAGTTTTAAGCACTTACCGTTGGTTTGTGGTAATGTGTTCTTCGTCCAACAGCAATGGTGGCTCTTCCTTCTCCTTCCTAGCTTCTTCTCCTTCTTTAGCCTCTTTTTCCTCTCTAGGGTTTGTGAGGATCAATGAAAGAGATTATAGGAGGTTTAGAGGTCCTTATATAGGCTAGGATTAGGTTTAGAAAGCCTCCTAACATTAGGAAAGTCCTTCGGTTTGAAATTTAGAAAGTAGGACCCGCAGAGATCCTTTTCCGGATCTGAGCTGCGCAGGCCATACCGGTCGACCATCGATCGGTACCATAGACCGGTACCATCAACCGGTATCCAACTTTTCATACTTGAATTGGTCCAATTGGTCCGATTTCATACCTGGTTGTCATCCTCTTATCCCGTCTGGTCCGGTGATGATTGGAAGACCTGATACAACATGAATTAAAGGTTTAGATCGGGTTCATGGAATGCGGGTCTTACATTAGTTAGACAGTTGAGTATTGTTGTAATTCAGTTAGACAGTTAAGTATTGTTGTATAGGTTAAATAGCGACAGCAAGGAGTAGAAAGGTATGAAAAGAGAGTAATCAATTTTCTTTAGTTCTAGAGGTATCAACCCTTTTGGCAGACCATTCTTCTATATTCTTCCTTACTCTTCCTTTGTAATTCTTCCTTACTCTTCCGCTGTAATTCTCCCTTATCCTCCTTCTGTTCATACATTTTGAGTTCTCAATCAACTACCTGCAACATCTTTCCTTTTTGAATTTTTGATTTCCAGAATCTTCTTTGTGTTTTAAACTGATTGCCATGAACGAATTTTTTGATATCATTATAAATTTTTGTTTGAATCCATTGTTGGGTACATGCAGATTTTTGTTTTGTAGGAAAGCAATTCTCACGGTTTCTTCATGGTGGTCTTCTTTGACATTGTTCAATTCCGGTTTTCATTTTTTGTATGATTGTTAAATTTTCCTCTTACTTTCCATAGCAAATCCTATATGAGTTCCATCTGTAGATTTAGAAAAATTAGCTTGGGTTTTATTCAGGGATAGGTTTAGGTAGATTGATTGTTTTCTTAGCTAGAATTGTTGATTAGGTTGCTGTTTAGTTTTCTTCTTTTTTCTCTTGATTTTTGTACATTTGCTTCTCAATTAGCTTAAGAGAACATGGGATTTTTTTCTTCCCTATCTATATTCACTTGCGAAATGGGTTCGGTTTAGTTTTAGGCATGGTGCACTTCCTTGCCAAATTCTTGGGGTAGCAAAGGGAAAAGGAAAAAGGTAGGATCAGAGGGAGGTAAAAGCTCTTGTAGAGGTTGGGAGCCGTAAGAGGTTGCTGCAATATATTGTTTAAAAAAAAAGGGGAAGTTGATAGTTTAGTTTCAGTTGGGTTTCTAGTTGTACATTCGTTTCCTCTGTTAGGTAGATGACCTCAATTCCTTATTCATTTTGTTGCAAAGGTTATGCATGTTTAAATCACTGAAGTCCTACGGCATGAAATCTCCTTCGAGAGATCGATTTGAATTTTTTGCAAGCACACATAAGAAGGTAGAAATTAAATTCTATGTGTGGTGTAACAGAAATTTATTTTATCAAATTGGTTTGAATGAAGGACTCGAAGAAGATAGAAAAGACCCCAATTTATGGCTTATTGGGTGTTAGTGGACTCCACCTCTTTCCCAGTTGAGCCAACCCAACACGGGCAAGCTGGGCTCTTCTATGCTTAACCAGCCGACTCACCTAGGCCTAGGGTTTCCCTCTAGTCAAAGCAAAGAGTAGCACTCCTTCTTTGTTTTGATTACCTCTTTCACCACCTCTTTTATACCCTTCTGAGTATTGTAGGGACCATACTACAAGTCCTAGTTTTGGCTACCCCAGCCAAAGGGCATTTTGGTTATTTTGGGCATGATAATAGATTCTTTTTTTAATTTATGTGGGAAGTAACTCATGCTTGGCTGTTCTTTCTTTTCTGTATGTGGTATGGTGTGGATTTAAGCCCAATTTTTTTTATATATGCTTATTATGTTGTTGTCCACCTGAGTTTTTATGATTAAAACTGGCTATTTTTCCATGTTTGGATTTGGTTAGTTTATATCATATGGCTTCTATTTCATTTTTTACATGTTTGTTTAATTCCACCATGAGTCCCTACCCTCAAGAGATGTATCCCCTATTTGAATACATTCACTTTGTAATAGCTTAGGGATACATGATGCAGGGTGGGCCACAAGCCCCACATGTATGACTGTGGTACCTTCCCATGTGATATGATGATATTAGGGGACTCTAATGAGTCCAATCCCTCACAGATCTCGGATCTTGTGCTGACCTATATAGACCCATTTAGCTTAAGGCCCACCCATACCTTAGGTCTAGATCTATGAGTGTCATGGGTAATAGTTGTACTAATGTAATGAACGTTGGGTTGTTGATCGACCTTGGGCTTGTGTCGTTGGGTTATTTGTTTCCCAAGCTAGGAATTGAATGAGGTTAGTCAACCCTTATGGTGTGAGGGGAGCTAAGGCTATTTCCTCCTTCAGTGTTGCCACACGGGATCCAATAGTCAGTCATCTGTTGGGAACTACGTTTGACCTGATTCTTGTAGAGATACGTAGGCAGCGGGGGAGTTTGTTCGCTCCACGCATGGTCATACAAAGATAAGTTCCATGATTATAGGATTACCTTGCCAAGGGTACGATCCTATGAGAGAAGAAGTACCTCACACGGGATGTGTTCCATGATCTCTAGGAGCATCTCACCATCAGATGAGTTTCATAATTATGGGAGCATCTACAGCCTTGATGTATTCCATGATTATGGAAGCATCTTCACATACTTGTACACATCCTGCCCAAACTATATTTGTTCTAATTCCCAATGCATAGGGATATGTAGATAGTTTGGGATATTTCTCAGACTCAGTCATAACCTTGTTAATGTTTTTATTCTTTTTTGGCTTTGTACATCATTCTTATTCTTGTAACTATTCATTCATTTATTCATTTGTATATCCATTTATCCTGTATCCATTTCTTATATATCCATCTCTTGTATATTCATCATCACTTATAGAATTGCTAATCTGTAGTATAATGCCATTAGTCTAGTAAAAATTAGAGATTCATCTAGGACCCCAATGCATTGTATAGAGTAGGTTAAATAACCCCAAAGTGTGCATAAATTTAAGGAAAGGATAATAGGGAGACCGGTTGGTGACCGGGCAAGTTGGGTGCCTAACACCTTTCCAACTCATAAATTGGTGCTTACCCGTCTATGGTGAGATGAGTGAGCCAATCCATTGAGTCAACGAGTCATTAGAATTTCTTTAAATGAGAAACAACAATTTTTAGGTCCTATACCTCATCTAGGTGACGACTCCAGATTTTACCCTCCACCGGCGTGAGTGGATGAGATCTTAAGGTGAAAGCCTTTTGATTTTATTTGTGTTGTTTAGAGTAGAAAACTTAAACCATTTAACATTTTAAAACCAAGATCATTTTCTATAAAAGGGAATCAATTTTTCGCCATTGTCCTCACAGTAGAGTTCAGTATCCAACATACTACATCAGCAAAATCCTGCTTGATGCAGAAATCGGGGTACCAATCCATTGAAAAATTATCTCTTCCTAAGTTACAATAGCTCAGAAACTCTGACCCTATTTCTAGTCTCATTCTATCACCATCCTTATGGACAAGCCATTAAATAAAAAATTTTCCCGAGCCGATGTCTCAAAACGAATGATCAACTAGGCTATTGAGCTCGGTGAATTTGACTTGAAGTTTCAGCTGAGGACGGGCATCAAGGCTCAAGCATTGTCTGATTTCCTACTTGAGAGTACCTTACCAAATGACGAAGCAGAGGTCTCCAACCTAGACACGACGATACAAAAATATCGGCCGAAGGTTCTGGTCGGTCTCGAGGTATCTTCGCAGACCTTATATGTTGATGGGTCCTCCAATGAGAAAAAAGCTGGGGTAGGGCTCATTTTGTCAAGCCCGGAAGGTTTTAGAATCCTAACAGCAATCAAGTTTGGGTTCGCTACTAAAAATAACATTGCAGAATATGAGGCTCTCCTTGCTAGCATGCAATTGGCCTGCAAAATAATAGTAAAGAGATTGATGATATTCAATGATTCCCAAGTGGGGTATGACAAGTGACTAGAGTTTATGAATCCCAGCAAGAACATCTGTCTGAGTTCTTGGCCCAAGTACAGCAATTCATCTCCTCCTTTGAAAAGTCTGAATTATTTAGTATTCCTTAGGAGGAGAACTCTGAGGCCGGTACACTTTCCAAATTAACCCTGACCGACCTCAGTACTTTTGAAGGGCCCGTGTACGTAGACTTTCTTCTTAGGGCTAGCACAGCCCCACAACTAGAAGTCCTTCCTATAAAGGTTGAAACATGTTGGATTGATCCAATCCTAGCATACTTCAAAGATAACATCCTCCCAGAAGAGAGAAAGGAGGCTTAGCATATTTAGGCGAATTCACATGCGTATGTTGTGTATGATGGACTCCAATGCAAGAAGTCTTTTACTCTACCTCTTCTCTGATGTCTCCAACCCTAGGAGGCAAAGTAGGCAATGGCAGAAGTTCATGAAGGAATGTGTGGGGATCATCAATGTGGGTAAACTCTTTGTTTTAAAGTCCTCCGTTGAGGGTATTTCTGGCAGAACATGGCCAAAAACTGCGATGATTATGCAAAGGAATGTGAGCAATGCCAAACGAATGCATATGTCTCCCATCAGGTTAAGACGCCTCTTCAGTCCATACCGGTGTCAATCCCTTTCAATGTATGGAGCATGGATATTATTGGTCCTTTCCCTATAACCAAGCAATAATATAAGTACTTGATTGTGGCGATTGATTATTTTACAAAATGGATTGAGGAGCAGTCACTAACCAAAACCAGAACAGCAATGGTGGAAGAATTCTTCAGACTTTTAGTGGTTTATCGATATGGTATACTACATGTCCTGATCACAAATAATGGTGCATAATTCATGGGTAGAGCATTTGTAGAATTCTGTAAGCGGTTTAATATTGATCATCGGAAGACTTCGATAGCTCATCCTTAAGTAAATGGCCAAATCGAGGTCACCAATTGAACCATTCTGCAAGGCTTGGCTCGGAGACTAGGCGAAAAACAAGAAGTTATGGACAAAGGAACTTCCCAATGTCATTTGGTCTTCTAGAACTACAAGCCTAACTGCTATACCAAACTACAGTATTGGGTGATATCTTGCAGAGGGTTGCTATCTTCAAGACCCAACTTCTGTACAGTGGCTTGTGTGGAGACCGGTTTATAGCCAGTCATTTGAGCTATGTCTAGTATCTCCAAAATGTATTTGGATTGATCCAATTGAGACCCGTATTATCACGGGTAAGATATATGCCCAAAATGTGAGATAACTAACCGAGCTCTTTCATCTTGAAGTGAGTGCCAAGGAAATTCATAAGATGGCATATGGCTGTAGGAGAGGAACTTGTTATGATGATGTCATCGACATATGACAGAAGATAGATAACGACGTAACTCTCCTTGTATATAAAGAGTGACTAATCGGATGTGGAAATCACAAAGCCATAGTCAATAAGCCTGTTCGAAAATTTCTCATACCATGCTCGTGGGGCCTATCGTAGCCCATAGATAGTTGTCCTCATCAGGCGAACATGAGTAGACTAAGTGGGGTCGATGTACCCAGCAGGTTGTTCCATAAACACCTGTTCTTTTAAGTCACCATGGAGGAATGCACACTGTCCATCTGTTGCAAAGTCCAATTGTTAGAAATAGTAATGGATAAAATGGTCTGAATGGTGGTAGCCTTTACAACAGGATTAAAGGTCTCAATGTCGTCAATCCCAAGACGATGAAGGAAACCTTTAGCCACTAGTTTGGCTTTGTAACGGCTAATGGAACCGTCAGCATTTGTTTTTATCTTGTATTTACATTTAATTACATTCACCGATGGCTCAAATGAACAAGAGACCACGTTTCCTGTCATTGAAGAGCATTAAACTCTTGATCCATAGCTTGCCTCCATTCAATAGATTTAGAGGCTTCGGTGTAGCATGTCGGTTCCCGATATGTGGTAGTTAAGAGGGCGGTTGGGATAAGGTGGAGAGTGTGAGATAGGATTTTACGTTTAAAGATACCAGATTAAGATCTGGTAGGCATTGAGTGGGTCCGTTCCATAGGAATAGCATGGGAGAGGGGATCGGTGGGGGGAGATAAAAGAGGACCGATAGAGGGAGGGATGTTAGAGGGGATTCACATTGTCTCCTCCCACTGTTTCTGGGAGGACGCGGCAGCCTTACCCAGATGGCCGACACATGGCTCTGTGGTGAATCTGAGACGGACGTCCGAGCTGACACCCCCTGTCAACTCGGCTTGACGGCTGGGTGTCGGCTCGGACATGCATCTCATATTCACCCGAGAGCCACGTGTCAGCCATCCAGGTAAGGCTGCCACTGTCCTCCCAGAACCACTGGGAGGAGAGGATGCAGATTAGCTTAGAGGAGGGCGGTAAAAGAGGAACAAGTTGGGGTGGGGGAGGGAAAGTAGGAGGATGTGGGTCCAAAGTAGTAGGGATGGGTTCGGTTGGGGGAGGTAAAGTAGGAGTGGGTTGTTCCAAATGATTAAATGTACCATATCCAGAAGTAGAACGAAGATAGAGGAGATGCCCCAATCAGCATCAGTAACGGCCTCAACCCATAGGTGACCATTAGTGGAGAGAAACTCCCCTTTGCCGGGAGCTGATTTCAAGTAACGCAATATGCATAACATAGCTTCGCAATGGGTAGTATGTGTTCTTAATTTCTTTGAAGAAATTAATCCTGACATCTTACTCATTGATCATGATTTATTGGAAGATGTACGGGAGATGACAGCCCTCAAAATTATTGCATATCAACAGCGAACTGCCTGATATTATGATTCCAAGGTTCGGGAGAATATTTTCAAAGTTGGGGACCTCGTTCTCCAAATACTATGGCTTTAAAAGCCCACAAAACAAGGAAAATTGATGCCTACTTGCAAAGGCCCTTATCGGGTGATCAAAACTACTAGACCAAGATCGTATTATCTCAAAATGATGGGAGGGTCGATGATACCCGTGGCACTCTAGGAACCTTCGAAAATTTTACCAAGGATGTTTCCTCTGACTCGTCAATGAAGTTAAGTACCAATTTTTCTATCCTATGAAATGACTTCAGTTCTTTGCGATCCATTTACTTGGTTATACCAACTAAAGTACCTCGGGGGGTGGTCATTGACCCTTTAGCCAACAATTATCATTCAAGACCCATCGGTATTCCCAACTTTATCGAAAAGTGACCGATATTGGCCCTTCGGGCCCTGTCAACTAGCCTGACCAATCTAAACTGAGATAGCATCCCACCAAGTAATCTGCCACATTTGGTAATACATCAAACTTGACAACTTAGGGAGGTGGTTGACCCTTCATTCACAATTATGTCTATACGGGCCTGTTGGTTTCTCCGACCTTAGTTAAATCACAAATTTTCTGTCCTTCTGGGCCTGTCAGCAAGCCTGAACAACATCTTACACAACTAAGTACACTACAACTTTTTCGAATCATGAAGTCTTGCTAATACCTCAACTCCATGGTTTTGGGGGGGAGTGGTGGATATAACCAATACTCTAAGATATGTCGGTCAAAACCTGACCTTTAAAAAAAGAAAAAGGAAGTTTGCATTGATGAAAGAAATTACAGAGGATAAGTTACACTTCACAAAAAAAATGTGTTTCAAGCTTTCTTTGGTGATGAAGAGCCGTTCTTTGGAGAAGTTGAGCTTGTCTGCGGGATGGGTCCTTGCAAATCTACCGTTGGGGTCGAAGGAGGAATAGAAGCAAGAGGTGCCACAGAGTGTTCTAATTATCAGGGTGGAAAGTGTGGTGTCGATAGACACTAGCATCTCAGGGACAGGAACAAGGGCCTAGCCAAAAGGTATACCAGAAGTTGCTGAGATCTTATTCTTCAATTTGTCTGAAAGCATTTTGGCCAGAAGGTTGCATGATAATAGATCGTGCCCAAGAAGCAACGAGGTGGCATAATTGTATAACTGCTTAGTCACTTCGCAAATTACATTTATGGATTCAAAACGAACACACTTCTTGAAGTTCTCTAACTCTGTGAAGCAAGCCAAAATGGCATCGGTCCCTTGAACTCTAGTCTTTTTAGCTTGAAGCTTCTCTTAACGAAGTTTGGCCAAGCATCCTTTTCAGCCTTCAGTGCATCGTGTGCGACCTTTAGAGAATCCCTCTCAATCTATGTAGCTTGGCTCGACATGACTAGGGCCTCATTTGTAGTTTTTAGAACTTGGACCTCATCAGGAGCCTCATGTGCCTTCTTCAAATCAGCATGAATCTTCCTACCATCTTCCAGAGCTTTAAAAGCAGTGTCGGCATTAGCTCTAAATTCCTTAGCCTCCTTTTGTCTGGCAGCTATACTCTTTTAGAAATCAGCCAACCTCTGTTCCATCTCCAACAACCATTTCTTCTCAGCATTCAAGATAATTTCTGCATCTCGTTGGCCAGCCAAGGCTACTTCTCGAGCCTAGGTGGCTTCGTATTGAGCTTTCTTGGCAGCTTCTCCCATTGAAATTGCTCAATCATATTCCAACCAGAACCTGCCTCTTAGATTCATATGCTAGCAAGATAGAAGAAGATTTTAAGTATACTTTAAATAGAAAGTATAAATAGAGAGAGAGAGAGAGAGAGAGAGAGAAGAGAGAGAGGAAAGATCACTTATTGATATAGCATTGGAGTAGCTAGCATATCGAAATTCCTCCATGTTCAAGCTACTAATCATGGCTATGTCCTTAGGCACCTAAAGTTCATATACAACTCAGCTACTGGACCATCAGCTATACCTCCATCAGCAACAGTAATGTTCCATCCAGGGACAAAAAGTGGAGGTTGAGGGGCGCGACGAAGTTATCCTCCTTTCTAACATCAGGAACTTTATCTGGGGTGGTATTGAGACAGTGGGGGCATCTGAGCTTGTTGTAATAGGGACTGCGGAAAATGCAGTCTCACTTTCTTCTGATGTGGATCCCTCTGTCCTCTCTACCCGTCTCTGGATATCAGCCCCTTGTTGGGAACCTAGAGTTTCAGCCTCATCTGGGGTGGTATTGAGACAAGGGCTCAAGCATCCACATTGAGACCTCAGGCACTTTCTTGGAAGTCTCTAAGAGTAGGGTGCCTTTGCCTGTTTTCTGCCCCATAGTGTGTTGAGCTCCCCTCCTGCCTCAACAGGGTCAGCTACAAATATAGCAGAAGGAAAGTTAGCAAAGTCAAAGAAAAATAAGCATTAGGACAAATGGAGAAAATGTCTAACCATCATCTGAAGTAGCTATAGGAGAATCTCTTTTTCTTTTGGCCCCTTTCGAAAGTTAGGGGTCAGGAATCTCTAACCCTTGGAAGTTTGAGGGTCGAGAATCTCTGTAGTTGTAGGAGCGGCATCCTTAGGGCTCGTAGAAGAGGGTTCGTCCGAGGCCTCCACTATATCAAGTGTGCACTTAAAGAGGAACTTGTTCTTAGCAGTTTAGATGTTGAAATACCCATCTACCATGAGTTTTCTTCCCAGGTATCACCAACGATGTCCTCTATTGGAACAAAAATGTAAAAGGTTAGGAAACGAGGAAAGCAAAAGTTAGGTCGGAACCACAAAAAGGAAGGGTTTTCAAGACCATATTTGTACAAATATGCGTCATACTTCAAATTCTGGTACTGCACTGACTTTGTTTAATTCATTCTCTCGAGGATCGCTCCGTCCTCAGGAATTAACACGGGCAGAAGATTTACCCACAGTGTCGGTAAATTTCCATTTGTGCTGATGGGGAGTTCAATTTTTTCCTTCTAGGGTCTCACCCTTCTTTATGGAGGCTAAAAAGAAATTGTACTTCCAACCATGGTTAGAGGAAGGGGTCCCCTCTATAATCTTTGACCAAGCCAAGGGTCAACTCATGAAATAATAAATCCCGTAAGGCTCTCGAACTTTAGTTATGGGGTGTTTCCACTTCATAGGAGTTACATAAAAGAGCTCCGGAAACATGGCTAGAGTAGGAAATGTTGAGAGATTTGAGAAGAATATTATAAAGAAGATTATGCATGCCCAACCATTCGGGGTCAACTGGGTATGGGTAAAGCTGTAATGGCCCATATACAAGGTAATTACCAGGAAAGCGGAAGCCTGAGGGAAACATTTCCTAGTAGACCACCATCCTTTGAAGAAAAGGATGGCTGGCTCGGTCATCTTTGCCAGGGGCATCAAGCTGAATGGAATCAAGGACAAGGAACTGAGTCCTTGGAGAAGCAATCTTGGAAAGAGTCATTTTCAACTCCAAGTAAGGTGTGGCACAAAGAGGACCACACATGGGAAGAGAAGAGGTGGCTCCGTCCCATGTGATCCGATGGTGGATTCCATACCTCACGGTCTTGGGATTCTATCTATTTGCGGGCTAGGGTTTCTTGAAGTTCATGGCCTTGTATGGTCCAACTAGGTTTTGGAATGTAAATTGTTTTATGACCCATATTGGGAATTAGAGAAGAATGAAGGGCGAAGAACTTTCTTAGTTGGAGGCCAAAGAACTTGCTGCAACAACGAAGGAATGCGAGAGGATAGAGAATTTGCAGAACTAAGTACTTCAACAACGGAAATGAATGCGGGAAAAAGATGAAGGTATTTATAGTCCTCCCTTCGAATTTTGCATTTTTGAAATTCACCTGGGGAATTGAGGCATCATCATGAAACATAAAACAACAGTATTCGTTACTCTGCCATGTGGAAGTTGATTGTTTGAAAACCTCAGAAAGGGATCGAGGTCAATTAATGTTCGATGATTCGAAATATGAAGAGCGCAATAGGCATTAGAAGTGTAGGAGGAAATGCAGTGAAAAATCCAACAGAATCAGGAGTAGTGATCATGAGGTGTGTTTATCTCTGACGATTTGGAAGAAAAACAGGTATCAACTGCCACCTATCCTCTTTTCAGGAGGTGATGGGTCACTTTTCTAAAAAGTTACTATTTCACGATTTCTTGTGACACAAGCAATAAAGGGAATAAGATTAAAATCTCTAGAAATTCAGAAGAATATATTTCTAAAAAACTCAAGTTGGAGCAGTCTGCTTAATTATTGACCCCGAGAAGAGCCAAGAAAGACTTCGGCAATGAAGGTATAGAGAAAATATTTATTGACCCCTCGGTTCAAGAAAAACCAAAGGGTAAAGGGGCATCTGACATGGGTGAAGTAAGACGTGACCAATCATGAGAGAATACATGGCTTAATCAAGATCAGAGTTAAGATCCGACACTTGGCAAGCATCAAGGGAAGACACTTGGCAACTGTCAACTATTGCGGCACCAACCCTCCTACCAATAGGAACGATTCACCGCTCTCTGAGCCAATTAAAAATTGACATGTGCTCTTATCTAATTGGCAAAGAGGTCGGTCGTAACCAATGAGTACGGGGAAGACTTTGGGGTCTAGCAATATTATACATGCTGATGGGGTCACCATTCAGACTAGGACGCGTAGATCTTACAAGTGACAATCTCCACTTTTAAGCAAATCGGTGGCAGCCATCGTATGAAATGATAGGGCCGAGGTCTGATCCAATTGGACCGATCCCCCCTAGTAGCCCTCTTATCGTAGGCCTAGAGCCAGATAGACCAGCAAGAGGTCTTATCTCTCTGCAACGCCGACCCCCTCAACCTATTACAACAGAGCCATGGCAAGCAAAGGTTTGCTATGACAATATAGCCCGAGAGGGTAGGAAAAATGCTACTATCAGATGGATCAGCTAGTATAAGTAGAAGCCAGGATGATCAAAGAAAGGTACATCAAAACTTCTACTCAAACCCATTTTTTACACACTCACCTTTATGCTTACATACAACCCCATACATTCTCTATCATCTTTCACAACTTCACTTCGACCCTACTCTACCAGAATCCGGCCATCTTATCCCCAGATTCCAAATCTGGCCATCTTATCCCTGGATGCCATCTATTTGTTTTGGCTATACTGAATTAAGCCTCGGAGTGGCCACGGGGTTCTTAAACCCGCCACCTCATTGCATGCTTTGTTCCCTTTTGCCAGCCATCATCTTTTAAAACATCGGGCAATATCCAGCGACAACAGAGACAACTAAATAAGAAGGATAACATTTGCTTTCCCTCCCAGGAAGGGCTATATCAAGCCTTGAATTTTGAATACATATTAGTTGGGGCCAGATGAAATCCAAAAGGAAATTACAAGAAAAAAAAAAATATCAAGATAAAGAACAAGAATATGATGAAAGAATCCTCTGACAATGTTTATACTACCATGAACTTATAAAATAGCACCCTTCTGCTGTGGAGAAAAATTGGATATCAAGTATGTAGGCAACCCCCACTCTCTCTGTCTATCTCTCTTTATGACCGACCTATGCCTTTTGTCCATCTCTCTTGTGGCCGTGGGTGCATACGCTCTGGCTCTCTCTCTCTCTCTCTCCCTTTCTCTGTACAACTCCCACTTTCTCACTCCCTTCAATAAGATTGTCTCACAGAACATGCTACGGCTTGTGCCCAGTGCCTCAACTTTGTCTTTACATGTTGAGGTTTATCCCCTGCAGAATGTTTGAAGGAAAATAAAAATTAAACCAATTACTTTCTACAAATTAATCATAAAAGAGGCTAGAACTTAGTGAGATCACCATTGCAAACCACTTCCATTTATCTTGCATTAATAACTTGGGAATGTCGTTCTAAATCCAGGTATTGGACACTGTATTGGTCATGTTTACAAATCTAATGGGAAGCTGACACATGCCCAATACTATATAGAATAATATTAAAATAGAATCGAATCAAGGTTAAGATCCGAGATTGACCAAGTCCAAAACTGATATGATCTGACCAATCCAATTCGGACTACTTGAACCATGGTTGGGAATGACTTTAAAAACCCAATACTCAGCCACATGACAATATTGAGTTAGAAAAATATTGAATATCAATGTTACAAAATTTTGCCTTGGAAATTTTTTTGGCTCTGGCTATAGATGAAGCCCTTTTCCTTCCTGGCAACTGAGTGCTTGTGACTACCATATGACAGTTCGGTTAGAACCCAAATTTAGGTTAAATAGGGAGTGTTTGTAGCACAGTGGCAACTGCGAGGCTGGTAAGTGCTCATGTAGTTTGAGAGGTCAAGTGATCGACTCTCCTGCCTCTAAAGGGTATGCATGCTATGAGACCCAATTTCTCCACCCTTTTCCCATCTCTCCCCTCGGGCCCCACTAGACACCCAATCCTCCTCTGAGGCATCACTGTGGTGGGTCCTCTCAAGTTCGGAATGAACTTGAGAAAAATCAGAGTCGACTGGATGGCCGACATTTGACACTTCTCTCAGATCCAACGGTATGAGAGTTATTGAATTCTTTTGCAATTTTATTTTTTACTTTTTCTTACACTAAATCTCATACCATAGGATCAAAGGGAGTGCCAAGTGTAGGCCATCCAGCCGACACTGGCTTTTCTCAAGTTCATTTTGAACTTGAGACGAACTGAATCCCAAAAACATAAAGCTTTGGGTAAGATTGTTCAGGTCTTCATTTAGTAGTCGAATATCGAATCTGACGTCTCCATGTACCATTTCTCATTTTTGAAAAATTATATGAAAAAATCAATTATATTTGGAAAAATAATTCAACAATAGGGTCCATTAATAATCAAAGAGAAAAATTACATTATTAGCCATAAAATTGAAATGGGTCAAATTTTTTTGAAAAGGGAATCCTTTATCAAATGATATTGAAATTCTTTCCCCCTTAAATTCCAAATAGTCAAGCTAGTGAATGATTGACTTGTATATTCCTATCAAGGATTACAATGAAAATGTATGGTGTCCTATTTATTCTATGCTGAAAAAACAAGAATTTAAATTCCATCTTTTGAAAAATAAAAAATAAAAAATTTCATAATAAAAGCCAGAATCTGGCATGTCCATTGACTCCATCCCCTAACTTCCGCCATTCCCTTAATAATTTTGACGTGGGTTTTTTTTTTTTTTTTTTTTGAGGGCGGGGGGGAGTGGGTGGATTACAGGGGGATTAGGCACCCAATAGAGACCGAGGGGAAGTGGGAGAGAAGAATTGGAGAAAATGGGTGGCATTTGGTAGATTCGGTAGGACCGTAGGAGAATCGAACACAACACAGCACTACAAATAGATGGCTGACAACCACCACTGCACTATAAACACTTCCCCATTAGGGGGCTACTTGAGTATCATGCAATATGACATTCGTGTTTCTAGTAGCATGACACGACTCAAAATTATATGAAATGACATTTTAGTCATCACAAAACAACAACAAAATGATAAATCAAGGAACAAATTTTTTTAATAATAACTGAAAAATTAACCTGCTTACTTATGTCAATGTGAAAGGCTTTTCTTAACCAACAAAAAAAAATGTGAAAGGCTTTTAGATTTACCCAAAAAAAAATGTGAAAGGCTTTTAGGTCCAACAAGATAATGACCTGTTAATGTCAGTATCATGTCAACAAGAAATTGACCCACAATGCAAGTTTCAGGGTCCAGGAAATTATGGGCTCATCTGCTTGGGCAGATTGCTAGCCCAATCAATCTTTTAGATGGGCCCAAATCTCATTATCAATAGAAATTTTGTGCACTTTATGAACCTGCTACCATTTGTACATGTGTGAGAGAGAGAGAGAGAGAAAGAGAGAGAGAGAGAGAGGACCTGGGTTGCAGATCTTCCAAGAATCAGACTCGCTCCTTGGGCTCCCTGAAGACGAAGATGGGCTTTTGGCAGAACCCATTGGAGTAGACACTGGGCTAGGCGAGTAGCCTCTATGTTTATAACCAGCATTATCCAAAGGCGAGCAAGAAGCAGAAGAGAGCCGCCTATTCACAGCGAAATACAGATCAAGAGCCGGCAATGTATTACAGAGGCTCTGTCCATCTTCCTCATTAAACCCAAACCCAAGCTCAATTGATCCCTTAAGCTCACATAGATCCTCATCTGTCAACCCAATAATCCCAGCATCCGATTCCTCAAACCCTTTGTTCCGCCGGAGGATCTGATAGCGCCGCTTCTCCCACGCAGCGTCGCGTGGTTTCTCGCACATCGAAAGCTGTTTTGAAAGCCGCTTCTTGCTCTTCCACATTGGCCTGAACAGCTCTAGCTTCTGCAACTCCTCCATCTCTTCTGACTCCGACGGAGACAACACCTTGACCTTCTGTTGCTCCTCTCCCATCATTTTTTTGTATCAAAAGCCCGATGGGAGAGGATCAGAAAAAGAAGAAGCAACTGCTAGCTGTTTGTTCTTTATAAAAGAGAGATGTAAAGAGAGGTTGGGGAGAGAGAGGGGTGTAGAAAAACCGAGCCGGCTAAGGCCGGCAGGAGCTGCTTGAACTTTAATGGAGGGGATGGGGTTTTTAGCTGAGGGGAGAGGGCGGCAGTCACGCCCATCCGTTGGGTATAGGTTGGAGGCTTTTACAGGTCCAGTCATTTTTAACTAACTTTGCAACCTCTTCTCATTTATATTTAAGACCGAAGCTTTTGCGGAATTTTACCGAACATCTAGGGGGCACTCACTTTATGTAACCTGACCTCCTCCTCTCTTATCTTTACAACTTCTCCCCACCCCCCTTACATCTTACATTGGAGCATGCCATGGTTCCAAAGATCAGAACGAGATTTCACGCAATTATAATAATTTTTTTGTATTTCCTAATTATTAATAAAAAAAAAAAAAACAGGGTTTTCCATTAACAGTCACAAATTTCAACAAAATTCAAGAATGGTAGATCCAGCAATTCCTCACGACATACTCAGAGAATAGATCAAGCCACAAAACCATGAATAAAAAAAGGGAGAAAATTCAGCTGGAATTTTGTTAAAGAATAATTGATAATCGAGCAGCTTCAATCTTCACTTCGGACAATTTTTTACACGAATGAGAGATCATCCAAAAACGGTAAGAATCCTTAAATTTCAAGAGATTTGGTTCAAACTCGAGGGAGAAGAAGAAAATTGCTTTGCCTCTCCAAGCTCATATTCAGGTGATTCTGAACTTGGGATCTCCTCCTGCGGGAGTTTTCCACCCAATCAGTTCTGGTAGATCTGTTCTTCTCCCCACAACGGTAGATTTTCCATATTTTGGGCAATTTGGCTACAAATTGATTGGAAAATAAAAGCTGGAATGTTCACAAGCAGAAGTAGCACGTTCGCAGGTGTTTTATTTTTTTATTTTTTGGCCAGATCGGCTGGACCGGACGATTCGGATTGGGTGGGTTGGATCAAATGATCCCGGTGTCAATTATGAACCGAAATCAAGAAACCATGCGGTCAATAAAAAATCGTTTCGAGCCAAAATTAATTAATTCGGTTTTAATTTTACATAGTTAATCGGTTCAGTTGTGGTTTAGAACTATAAAACTGTCGGTTGATCAATAAAAAATCAATTAAATAAAATGGAGAGGAAACCAAATAAAATCGATTAACTTCTAATTAGAAGTATAATATTTCATATTTAGTATACAATTTTAATGGGATATGCCTTAACATAATATCATGCCTGTCTGATAAAATCGGTTTTAGAGTTTTATGTTGAACTATTTGGGTCATAGAATATTCATTCATTTCTTATAAATTACGTAAGAAACCGTTTATAATCTGATTAATTGAAAGCACTTAGAAATTGATAAACTGACTGTTAACCCGTACCGTTTTGATTTAGAAAACAAGAAGCAATTATTAATTCATTCGTACGTGATCTCTTTCTTCTCCCAACTCCCAAACAAATCTGCATCCTTTCCTCTCGAAGGACGGGGACACCCCTGTCGGATGGTAGACAAGTGGCTCTCGAGGCGATCCCCTGTCGGCTTAACTTGTTGGTTTTGTGTCTACTCGAACGTGGGACTTAGATTCTCTCCAAAGTCACGTATCTGCTATCCGACGAGGGCATCCCCATCCTCTTAGAACCATTGGGAGAAGAAGATGTAAATCCACTCCCAAACCTCCCCTTAACATGACAAAAATCCAATCTATCTAGAAGTAGGTTTATTTTATTTATTTATTTATTTTGATTAATATCTGGAAGTAGGTTAAGTGGTTGTGGGATGTGCAAATAACATTTGTATGTACATTATACTAAAGTAACAGGAAAAAAAAAACCCTCATCTTCTTTCAATTATCCTTTGCCGTTTTTTGAAAATATTTTTTTTAAGTTAAAATTTTTTTTAAATGTTTTTCAAAATGATCTATTATTATGTCATTGTTAAGACTTGTTATTGTTTTGTAAGTTTTCACATGTCCATGTAAAATGATATTTTTAACTAAACTAGATAATAGATTTACACCTAATGCTTTGTGTTCAAGTATAGGAGTGTCAATCGGTTAGGTCTAATCAGTCTCCACTATTTTAACACGGAGAACCTTGACTAAAGTTGTCAATCCGAAGGTCTTGATCTTTTCGGTCAAGTCTGATCGATCTCCATCCCTTTAAGACATGATCGTGAATCCATGACTAAGGGTGTCAGACAGTATGATATTAGTATAATGCTATGGTTTTCGTATAGTATAATGTGTAAGGGGTAATACCGTTACCATTCGATATAGTGGTACAATACGATTTCAATAAATGGTTTGATCGGTGTAGGAAAAAGACATTTCTTTTTATTATGTTTATTTGTTTATACAAAAAGTTGTTATTGTTTCTAATGGATGCTCGAAGAAAAGAAACATTATATGTTTAGTTGTACCATGTTTTGTCTATATATATTTTTAGTAAAAATTATTCAAATATTTTCTTGACATTTCACTTACTATAGGGACTTCCCTTGGCACTTATTGGCATACATGTACAACCCTAAAACAAACAGTGTCGAACTTAAATTTTTTACTAACCAAAATACCTTGTGTTAACGAAGTACATTCATGCCTTATTTAATCAAAATTAACTTTTAAAGTCTAAGGATCTGTTTGATATAAAACTTTAGATTCTAGAATTCTATAGATTATTGACTCTAAAAGGAACTATTTTGGAATATAATAGTGTTTGTTAAGCTCTATTGGATTAGAGCTCCCACGGGTGAAACAGAGTAAAATTGACTTCAAAATCAAAATTTTTGGTGTATAAAATATGTTTTTTTATTTTTTTGGAACAATTTTTAAGAAAATTAAAAAAGTAAAATACAAGTACTCCTCACTACCTCCACCCACCACTCACCACCCACAACCCACCCTCCACCACCACCACTGTCACCCACCACTACCACCCACTACTACCGCCATCACTTTTTTAGATTTTGATTTGGGAGATAGTGTTTTATCAAACATGTTTCTTTATACAGATACATTGGAATCCATTCTAAAAATACGTTATCAAATATGTTTTTACTCCCAAATAATCTTGAAGTAGCTTGGAGTCGAACCTTTATTTTGAATCGGAATCCAGAATCCAGAATCCATAGCAGAATTTTTATCTGAGAGGGCCGAAGTAACTCACTAGGAATGGTATCCCCCAAGATTAGAAAAAACGATATGGATTAAAATACCCTAAGTAAACTTAAACACTACTGGGGTAAGAGGATCATTCAATAAGATAAGGATATTTTAGTAATTAAAAAATAAAGTATATTTACATCAACAATTACCATCCATTTCTTAACGAAGTGGATTAAAGTGTTATAAGTTTCACTTTTTTAAAAAGATCATGTAAATCAATAAGTGATAAGGGAGACCGTGTAATAAATGAAATGTCAAAAGTATGTCCGAGTAATTTCCCTATTAATTGCACCAAATTTCAATATAGTTAACGGGCAGTGATTTACTAAAGTTTATAATTAGGTTTCTTGGGTTCGATAAAAAAATATAATAATAACTAAAGTTTATGTACAGGTGTTATTGACTATTACATGGGTTCAATTATAATATGTATCCAAAAAAAAAAAAAATTTATAATATGTGGGGGGAAATGATTGTGTTTGAATCTAAGGGTATAAATGATATGATACGGAATTGGGGTAATACTGATACCATACCGTTTATTAAGTATTCACATCGTCTCCTTCCAATGATTTTGGGAGAACATGGCAACCTATCTCGGATGACTACCATACCGTTTAATAAACGGTATCTAGCATATCATTATCGCACCATTTATTATTTAATTTGATGGTTTTAGTATAAAATGTATGATACGGTTTTCGTAAATGGTTTCAGTATCATTTTGATACCCTTAACTGTGATTGTACCATTTAATTATTCGATTTTACCTGAATAAACCATTGATTTCTAATTGATAACTAACCAACACAACCAAACACCTAATTATAGGCTTTCATTCCTTTTCATCTTTTGTTGTTAATCGACCATATGAAGCACACAAAGACTTAGTCTGATACATGATATCGAGATGAGAGCTCTGGTTCCTCCATGAATAACATCCCAAATACAATAAGATATTTATCCTCAAAATCTCTTCTTCTTTCTCTCTCAAAATCATGTAAGAACATGGGGGAGCTCAAACAAATCCATGCACAGATAATCAAAGAAGAAAACCCATCTCTCTGTGAGGTCGTATTTGCAGCTGAAAGCTTAATTTCTTTCTGTGCTGTCTCACCTAATGGAAGTTTAGATTATGCCAAAGTCCTTTTCAATCAGCAACCAAACCCATCTATCATCTCTTGGAACTTTCTTATTAGAGGTCTTTCTACAAGTAAAAATCGACGGGAAGCTATATCATTGTATCAAACTATGCATAGCAGAGGTTTTCAACCCAATAATTTTACATTCCCTTTTGTAATCAAAGCTTGTACCGAGTCGTGCATGACTTCATTTGGAGTTTTGGTTCATACACATATCATAAAAAATGGTCTTGAAGCAGATTCTTATATCCGGTGCTCCTTGATTCATATGTATGCGAATGGAAAATATCTAGATGCTGCGAAACAGTTGTTTGATGCGTGTTCTGATGGAGATGTAGTTTCTTGGAATGCAATGATTGATGGGTATGCGAAATGTAGTAAAATGGATCTTGCTCTATCCGTGTTTGAGCAGATGGTCTGCAGAGATGTGGTGTCTTGGAATACGATGATTAATGGGTATGGTACACTTGGAAATATTGATGAAGCAAAGAGACTGTTTGATGAAATGCCTGAGAGAAATGTGGTTTCCTGGAATTCTATGTTAGCAGGGTATGTCAAATGTGGAGATTTAGGGGCTGCCCGTGGAATTTTTGGAATGATGCCTCGAAGAGATGTAGTGTCTTGGAATGCAATGTTGGCATGTTATGCACAGAGTGGTCGCTCGAACGATGCTCTTTCCTTATTTGATGAGATGCAGGCTCTAGGTATAAAGCCGACTGAGGCAACTATGGTCAGCCTGTTATCAGCTTGTGCTCATTTAGGTGCTTTGGATTTAGGGGTCCGCTTACACAAATACATCAATGCCAACAAAATTGCAATCAATACTGTTCTGGGGACTGCACTGGTAGACATGTATTCTAGATGTGGAAGCATTTCCAAAGCAGAACAGATCTTTTCTGCTATAGAATACAGAGATGTTCTTGCTTGGAATACCATTATAGCTGGAATGGCCATGCATGGTCATGCCAAGAAAGCACTTTGGCTTTTTAAACAGATGCAAGCGGAGGATGTGGTGCCTGATGATATGACATTTGTGGCTCTGCTTAGCTCATGTAGCCATGTTGGGATGGTTGAGGAAGGTCAGAGACTATTGGCTTCAATGAGCACCACTTATGGTATTGAACCAAAGGTAGAACATTATGGGTGTGTCATTGATCTCCTTGCCAGGGCTGGCCTTTTGGAGGAAGCTGTTAGGCTGATTGGGGCTATGCCAATGGAGACTAATGCTAGTGCATGGGGAGCACTGCTTGGAGGTTGCAGAATACATGGGAATATTGAGGTAGGTGAGGTAGTGGGAAAATGCCTTATCGACCTCCAACCTCACCATAGTGGCCGGTAAACTATTTTTCTCATGCTTTTACTCAGATTTTTTAATACCCAATCTCATTTAGGAAGTTTCCAAACTCAAAGTAGACTTAATTATATACTAGCTATTGGTCAAATATAACCTCCAGATGGACAAGACTCTTTCATGCAATATTGACCTGGGGCCATGGGTTTCATGCCTAAGTTTATAAATCCTCAGCTTCCTTAGCTTGGTCAATCTAATTCATCCTGGACCAAAAGAGAAGTCTACTGTAGTTGATGTTATTCTTTCTCAGTTTAAATATGCTGGCACCGTCGTTAAATCATAATTTAAATTTCTTCAGTATCTAGAAAATACTAAGAT
Source organism: Protea cynaroides (assembly GCA_028583415.1). Taxonomy (NCBI): domain Eukaryota; kingdom Viridiplantae; phylum Streptophyta; class Magnoliopsida; order Proteales; family Proteaceae; genus Protea; species Protea cynaroides. The sequence continues at coordinate 37,218,919 of CM053273.1, forward strand.
CTTCTTTGGAGCGTAATATGATGGCATAAGGGAAAAGTTTCACACATGTAGGTCACTAAAACTGACAATTTGATGGGTCCAACATAGGTCATCTGTGCTGCACGCAGACCTGATCAAATAATCATAATTATACTCTCAAGTGCTTTTGTATACTAAAAAGCAATATGATCATGAGATGCCTTTAGGTTGTATGGTTATGATTATTTGACTGGAAGATTAGGCATCGGAGATCTCCCAGGCATGGTCCACCAAGCTACATGCATGTGGCAAGGATCAATGGTTGGGAACAGGATCGATTTGGTGCGGATTGATCCTATGTGCTGATCCAAACGGTGGGTGTTTGGGTCAGCTAATCCTTCATGAAGTTAAGTAGCGTGAGCTGATCCTAGTGAAAGTTAGCTTCAACCTTGACTAATCCTTAAAAATTCTTGGCATGTACACAACTTTGTTGTTCATCATAAAATATCTAGCAAGCATGGGTTTGCATTTAAAAGAAAAACCCAAAACTCACACAAATCAGTAATCTCTTTCCACTTCTCTTGATCTTGAACAGCTATGTCATCCTCTCAAATTTATATGCTGCTGCAAAGCGATGGGATGATGCGAGAAAGGTGAGGAACCTAATGAGATCAAATGGGGTTGCTAAATTGCCAGGGGTAAGCATGATAGAACTGAAGGGAATTGTGCACCAGTTTGTAGCCAGTGATCAGTCCCATCCAGAGTCGGATAACATTTACAAGAAGTTGTTTGAGATCTCTACACAGCTGAAAAACATACTTGGGTACTTGCCAGATACGCAGCAGGTTTTGCTTGACATAGAAGAAGAGGATAAAGAGCATGTTCTATTTGTTCACAGTGAGAGGCTAGCCATCGCTTTGGGGTTCATATACTTGGGCCCTCGTGATCCGATCAGGGTGGTGAAGAACCTTCGTGTTTGCAGAGACTGTCATACCGTCACAAAGCTAATTTCAAGGTTCTATGGACGAGAAATTATAGTGAGGGACAGGAATCGTTTCCACCAGTTCAAAGATGGTAGGTGTTCTTGCTTGGATTATTGGTAGGTAGACAAGATTTCCATGTAAAAAAGAGAATCAGCAGGGTTTTGGAGAGTGGAGCTTGCAACAAGAATGAATGAATACATGATAAGCTTTTCTTTCTTTGTGCCAATTAGTATTTTCAGGAACATGTTTGCATTGGAGAAAAAGAACAGAACTTGTGGTTAGTTTTTTGATTTGGTGTCTTGATAGATTATTGTCCTGAAAAGCACCATATTCTGGTTCTCTAAAGTTGAAGAGTTTGCATTGTTTCAAAGCTGTAACTTATTTTTTTGGGTGAATAGAAAGCTGTAACTTATTACTAACTGGGTGATGAAGGAAGTCTCTCCCTCCTGGATCAGATTAAGTTGAAAAAAAGGTGTTTTATGGACAGGGCCACCCAGTGAAGCCATGTATGGTTTGGATGTCTCAGGCTTTGCTTGCTGATTACAAAATGCTTCATTATATGCAGCTCACGAATGCCCTTTCCTACATGAGTTAGAGTTCTTTGTTGGTTCCATGCAGATGTTTCCATTGCTTTCCCGTGGGTCATCTGAGAAACACACAAGATCAACTTGGGCAATTGAAGAAGTTCAATGTTGATATGATATACAGTGAAATTTGAAGCTTCTTGATATGATCTCTAGAAACCTGACTTGCATCCAGTGTTAATTTCAAGACGGACCCCTTATACCAGGTTGCCAAGGTGGCTGAAGTTAAAAATGGTGGAAATGAAGATAGAATCCTGATATCGACATTGGAGTTTGATGATTAGTGAATGCCTCTGCCTACGAAGTGAAATAAGAAATTGCAAATGATGTGTGATCGGTAAAGGAAAGGGAGAGGGCATGTTTTTGTGCCTACCTTAACCATTTTAGTAGCCCAGCGCTCCATTCTGTATGTCTCTACTCATGGCTGCATTAGTGATGTACTAGCTTATAGGGTAATTGTGGCCAGGTTAACATTTTGGAAATCTTGTTGGTTTTTATGAATTTTAGATGAGTGTTTGATGACAAACCGATTTTGTATAGATTAATTTGTGTTGTATTTTAATTATAATTTTTTTTTGTATTATTATTTTTATAGTAAAAAAGGTAAAGTTTCAAAATAAAGCTATTTTGGTTTTTCCTTCTTATAGTATGTGGTTTGAGAGGGTATTGAGGTGGAGCTAGTGAGGTTGGATCCCAAGACCTCAAGATGACACAAGTATAGATGGTCTCTTTCCTTAGTCCCACATGAGAAGTGAAAGAGGTTCTAGGGTACATTATATATAGTTTTTGGAACTATACAGGATAGGATAATTTGGAGGGAAGTCTCCCTCCTCCCTTATGTCCGGGTCGGTTCCGGGTTGCCTTTCACCCACGTGCATTAGCCGTGCCGAGCCGGCTTGCTAGTCGTGGCGCGGCTCGGCGCTGGTGTGGGTCAACTCAAGATATATTTTTTAGAATTGGGTTATTTTTTGGTTTATGTTGGGTCGGATGCGGTTCATTCCGTGACCCAAATCAAACCGGATTCATTAGTGAATAGATATGACTATTCAAAGGGACACACTCTTACCAAAGGGGTTTGATCTGAACGCTTGGATTAGGATCAATCAATCCAAGCCGTTAAGATTGTAAGGACACATCCATTCAATGGAACAGATCCTTTGGGAAAATGTGCGATTTCAACAATCAGATTAGATTCAAATAATTCAAACAGCTAGAGAGGTGCATCTGTTCAATAGAATAGATTCTTTGGTAAGGGGTGTGATCTAAACCATTAGATCAGGATTTGACGATCTGAGCCGTTGGAATGAAAAGACACACCTACATCTAAGGGTACTTAGAAAGGGCATGTCCTACTCTATAAATAGGGTAGTAGGGACCCTCCATTGGGTTCGATTTTTTTTTTTTTTGATGAAATTAATGCTCTCTCTCTCTCTCTCTCTCTCTCCCTCTCTGATAACCAATACTATTTGCAGTTCCTTTGTCGATTTTATTTTGATTTATAAATCGATTTTTTCCATCATTGACATCTGCATTTGCCTTAGCACCACTTCGAAGTACTTGAAGGGGCGTATTAGACCAGTGCAGGTTTAATACGGGAAGCCAAGAAGCTGCTATATCTTGGAGTGAGATTTGCATCAAAACCCGGTTGCACCATTAGGGGCAAATTCTATCTTTAGGACAGTATCGCTTGTGATACGACCTAGCTTCAAACTCTTTTCTTGTTGTAGTGCAGTCTTCATCATCGGAACAAGTAATTTCTCAAATAAGGTACGACATTCAATTTTACAACAATCTAAAGACAGAAATTTTGGACTTCTTTATTTGAGACCCAATCATGGAAACATCAATTTTTCCTGGATTGCAAAACCCGAAACTGATGTCAGATTTTGACAAAGTTGAATCATTTGATGGCTCAAACTATAAGAGATGGAAACAGAAGATTCTTTTTGTTTTGAATCAATTGGTTGTATCATTTGTTTTGACCACCCCCATTCCTGAAGAAAGTGATGACTCTGCAAAGAAGAAAGAGAGAAAAGAATGAGTTGTTGCAGATTATCAATGCAAGAATCACATTCTGAACTCTCTGTCTAATTTGCTTCCCATGAATCTGCTTCTTCTATCTAGAATGCATTAGACACTAAGTATTCATTGGAAGATGCTGGAAATAAAAAAATATGTGATTGCAAATTTCCTTGAGTACACTATAACTGACGACAAGAGTCTATCGACTCAAATAGACCAATTCCAGATTCTTGTAGGTGACGTGGCTAAAGAGGGTATGGTGTTACCTGATGAATTTGTTGTCGGGTCTTTTATTGAGAAATTACTTATCTCTTGGAATGATTTTAAGTTAAGTCTTAAATACAAGAAAAAGGATTTGACTTTAGATTAAGTAATTGTCCGGATCAAGGTTCATGAGAAGAATCGTGAAAATGATAAAAGTAAAAAAGCCAAAGAGTATAAATCTAAGGCTAATTTGGTTGAGTGAAAGAAAGGGAAGCCTTACAAGAAGAACCTGAAAGCAAAGAAGGAAACAATTTTCACGAAACATAGGGGACTTTGTTTTGTATGTGGCAAACGAGGACATTTCAAGAAAGATTGTTGGAATCGAAAAAGTAAGGATTATGGTAAGGCTAATGTTAACTTACAGAAGCAGATTTCTTTACAGTCGTAACAGAGGTGAATTTGGTTGATAAACCAACAAATTGGATCCTAGGTACGGGTGCCACTATGCATGTATGTGGAGATCGAAATTCTTTTGCCAACTATTCATTGGTTGGTTCTGGAGAAGAAGTTTTTATGAAAAATTCTCATACTTCTCAAGTTATAGGGAAGGGATTAGCAAAATTGAAGTTGACTTCAGGGAAATATCTCTTCCTTAAGGATGTGCTACATGTGCCTGACATAAGGCACAATCTTGTTTCTGGAGCTCTTCTGAATAAGGCGGGATTTTGATCGACTTTTGAGGCGGATAAGGCTGTCATCTCTAAAAATAATGCATTCATTGGGAAATGTTATAATTTTGATGGACTTTTTGTACTAAATGTTGATTCTGTTTTAATGAATGATAATGCAAATGCTTCTATTTATATTGTTGACTCGTATGACATATGACATGGTAGATTAAGACATTGTAATACTAATTATATTAAACGTTTATGTCATGAGGGTTTAATTGAAGGAAACATACAATTTAAACCGGATAAATGCCCAACTTGTGTAGAGGCTAAATTTACAAAGAAACCTCATATGTCTGGATCAACTAGATGTAGTAATTTGTTAGAATTAATTCATAGTGACTTAGGTGATTTTAAATCACATGAGTTAAGAGATGGTAAAAGATATTTTATTACGTTTGTTGATGATTACACTAGATATACTAAAATTTATTTACTTTGGACCAAGGATGAAGCAAGTGATGCTTTTATTTCATATAAAATTGAGGTTGAAAACCAATTGGGGAAGAAAATTAAAAGACTTAGGACTGATAGAGGAACAGAATATAAATGTTTCTAAATTTTGTGAAGAACATTGAATAATACATGAGAGCACAACCCCTTATCAACCTGAATTTAATGGAGTCGTCGAAAGAAAGAATAGGTCTTTTAAAGAGACAATGAACTCTATGTTAATTAGTTCTGGTTTACCCATTATCTGCTTACTTTGTCTTAAATAGAATACCGCATAGAAAAACTGGTTCTGTACCTTTTATACAATGGCATGATAGGAAACTTAATCTTAAATATTTAAAAGTATGGGGTTACTTGGCTAAAGTAGGTATTTTTGAATTTAAGAAATGAAAACTTGGACCAAGAACTTGTGATTGTGTTTTTATTGGATACGCTTCTCATAGTGCTGCTTATAGGTTTTTAGTGCTTAAATCTGTGGATGATATATTTGATGTTAGTAGCATAATTAAATCTAGGGATGCTGAATTTTTTGAAAATGTGTTTCCTATGAGAAAAGATTTGCATAATAATGTATCAATATCTAATGAACATGTAATGCATGAAAATGAGGATATTATTAATCCTATGATAAATAATAATAAACCTATTGATGAAATTGAATTAAGAAGAAGTTTAAGGCAAAGAAGGAAAACTAATATGGGTGATGGTAAGTTTACCTACATGATTATGAATGATCCATTAACATACCAATACGCCGTCACTTTTTCTGATTCTGTTGTTTGGAAAGAAGCAATTAAGAGTGAATTAGACTTTATTATTGCAAATCATATTTGAGAATTAGTTCCTCTCCTACTAGGTACTAAGGTTCTTGATATTAAATAGATTTTTTAGAATAAATTGAAACCTGATGGATCCCTTGACAAATTTAAAGCAAGATTAGTAGTGAAAGGATTTCGTAAGAAAAAGGATATAGACTTTTGATACATTTTCACCTGTGGTCAGAATTACAATAATTAGATTAATGATTGCAATTGTATCTGTGTTTAAGCTTGTCATACATCAAATGGATGTTAAGACAAAATTCTTAAATAGAGACCTAGAAGATGCAATTTATATCAAACAACCTGAAGGATGTGCAACTCCAGGACAAGAACATAAAGTGTGTAAATTTATGCATTCACTATATGGTTTAAAACAGACACCTAAACAATGGCATGAAAAATTTGATAGTATTTTGGTTTCAAATGATTTTCATGTTAATGATTCTGAAATATGTTTATATAGCAAGTTTCATGATAACAAAGATGTGTTCATAATTTTATATGTAGATGATATGTCAATTATGGGAACAAGTTTTGAAATTATTAAATCCACAAAAGTTTTCCTTATGTCTAAATTTGACACTAAGGATATGGGTGAAGTTGATGTTATATTGGGCATCAAGATTGTAAGGAGACAAAAACACATTATGTGGAAAACATACTTAAAAAGTATGGTCATTTTGATGATAAACCTGTGAAGGTTCCATTATCAGTTGATACTCATTTGCAAAGGTATGAAAGTGAACCAATATCCTAAAAGCTTTATTCATAAATTATTGGTTCAGTTTCTTATTTAATAAATTATACTCGAACTGATATTGCCCTAGCTGTAGGGAAGTTAGCCAGTTTAAAAGAAATGCAGGTCAAGAACATTGGGATGCTTTGATACATTTGTTAAGGTATTTAAAGAATACCATGAACTGTGGCTTATACTATAGTGGAAATCCAGTAGTTCTTGAAGGGTTTTGTGATGCAAACTGGATTTCAGATTAAAAAAAAAACTCTTGCTACTAGTGGTTATGTATTTACTTTGGGTGGAGGTGCGATTTCTTAGAAATTCGTTAAACAATCCTGTGGGACAAGTTCCACCATGGAAGCAGAGTTTGTGGTTTTAGAAAAAACCGGATCAGAAGCCAAATGGCTTAAGAATCTAGTAGCGGATATACTGTTATGGGCAACACCTTTGCCACCTATCCATATTCATTGTGATAGTCAGGCGGCAATAGCCGCCAAGGCTAAGAATAAAGTATATAATGGTAAAAAAAGAAATATATGCCGTACACATAATCTGGTGCGACAATATGTAGAAGATGGTACCATAGCAATTGACTTTGTTAAGTCGGAGGCAAATGTAGCAGATATGCTAACAAAACCATGGTCCACCAAGGTTATCCAAGATACATCTAGAGGAATAGGTTTCAAGTCCGTGAATCATGAGTCAAGGTGATAAACACGCAACTTATTTGAAAGGAGATCCTTGAAATTAGGTTTAAAGGATAAAAACGAAGTTACTGGATGACTTGTCTAGTACTATCATATATTGCCTATTCTGGTTTAGATGAGAAGATAGTACTCATCGCGATGATAGAAGGATGAGTTTTAAAAACTCTTAATTGGCCAAAATCTCACGAAATTGTGGGGGTATGTTAACCATGGTGCATACTATGGGCTGACCTAAGGAAATGTTGGAAGTGTGGCTGCTTCCGATGATAATTTCTATGGACGAATTCTCTAAACATTCTTGACTAGATAGGGATAGGGCCAAAATGTCCAAGAATAGAAAGGGTATACTGAGAGGTCGGACAGTAGGGCATTGCTGGTAGGACAGTCGGCTACACCAATGAAGAAAGGTTCAATGAGTCTGACTTAACCCGTACTCTGTAGCGTGGCTTGCCAGACCTAGTGCAGATTCAAGTCCAAAAGACATCTGTGATGACGTGTCTTATTATTCTAAGGTGCTGAGGCTATCATTTGTTTTATCGATTTTTATTTTGAAACTTGTGGGGGAATTATTGTATTTTAATTATAATTTTTTTGTATTATTATTTTTATAGTAAAAAAAGTAAAGTTTCAAAATAAAGCTATTTTGGTTTTTCCTTCTTATAGTATGTGGTTTGAGAGGGTATTGAGGTGGAGTTAGTGAGGTTGGATCCCAAGACCTCAAGATGACACAAATATGGTTGGTCTCTTTCCTTAGTCTCACATGGGAAGTGAAAGAGGTTGTGGGGTACCTTATATATAGTTTTGGGAATTATTATAGGGTAATTTGGAGGGAAGTCTCCCTCCTCCCTTGTGTTCGGGTCTGTTTCGGGTTGCTCTTCACACACGCTCGTCGAGCCGAGTAGAGTCGTGCCAAGTAGACTGGCAGGTCGTGTCGCGGCGTGGCACTGTGTGGGCTCAAGATAAATTTTTTTAGAGTTGGGTTATTTTTTTGTTTATGTTGGGTTGGATGCGGTTCATTCCGTGACCCAAACCAAATTCGATTCATTAGTGAATAGATATGACTATTCAAAGGGACACACTCTTACCAAAGGGGTTTGATCTGAATGCTTGGATTAGAATCAATCAATCCAAGCCATTAAGATCGTAAGGACACATCCATTCAATGAAACAGATCCTTTGGGAAAATGTGCGATCTCAATGGTCAGATTAGATTCAAATAATTCAAACCGTTAGATTGTAGAGGTGCATCTGTTCAATAGAACAGATCCTTTGGTAAGGGGTGTGATCTAAACCATCAGATCAGGATCTGACGATCTGAGCCATTGGAATGAAAGGACACACCTACATCTAAGGGTACCTAGAAAAGACATGTCCTACTCTATAAATAGGGTAGTAGGGGCCCTCTATTGGGTTCAATTTTTTTTTGATGAAATTAATGCTCTCTCTCTCTCTTTCTCTCTCTCTCTCTCTCTCTAATAACCAATACTATTTGCTGTCCCCCTGTAGATTTTTTTGATCTATCATATAAATCAATTTTTCCATCATCGACATCTGCATTTGCCTTAGCACCACTCCGAAGTACTCGAAGAGGCGTATTAGACTAGTGCATGTCTAATACGGGAAGCCAAGAAACTGCTATATCTTGGAGCCAGATTTGCAGCAAAACCCGGTTGCACCATTGGGGGCAAATTTTGTCTTTAGGACAATATTGCTTATGATATGACCTAACTTCAAACTCTTTTCTTGTTGCAGTGCAGTCTTCATCATCGAAACAAGTAATTTCTCAAATAAGGTATGACATTCAATTTTACAACAATTTGTCTGCTAATGTTTGGAAGCATATTGGAAAGAGAAAATTGGTTGTTAATGATGCATTTATTAAAAATAGTTTTGGTTGCAGGAAAACCCATCCAAGTAGAGATAGATTGACAACCATGTAGGAATTTATGATTCATGAGTGCCAATCTATTCTGAAGGCAGAAAGGGATTCTGATGCTCATGGTAGTCTTGTTTAGTTGGAAAAAAAGTGCCCCCACCGCTTCCCCTTCCCCCCCCAAGCTCTTTTTTTTTTTTTTCAGGAGATGCTTAGAGTACTCTGGTTTTTCCATTGATTAGCTAGAATTCTAGACCATGTGCACAAGTGGTGACATCTAGGTAGCTGTGTAGATATTACAGTTCCAAGATTATTATTATGAAAAATTACGGGTACCTCCTCCGTAGTTTGCCCTTAACCCAGGTACATCCTAACCTTTTAAACAATGACAACTTACCCTTTTTTTTACTGGTGTTAAATTTAACACTAAATGGACAAATATACCAAAGTGTATTTTAATTGTCACTTTCAAAAGGAAAATACCTTTTTAACCTTCCCTTTTAACTTAAAACTTCACATTTATATTTCACCATCAACCAATGATAAATCTCTGAGATCATCTACAACGTGAAGAATCGATGGGTTTGGGATCGTTGGTGGTGGCAACGAGGAAGAAAACAATAACAATGGATTTGTGGAATTAGAGGGATTGTTTGACTATTCCAATGGATTTTATGGCAATGAATCCGATTTCTCGAAATTATCGTGGCGGCTCGAATCTCTCCCTGCGCAATAGTGTAAGTACGATCAAATGTGGAGGATTTTTAACCAGTTGGAGTCATGGTGTTTATAAACAATGATACTGTAAATCTAAAACAGAAGAGGCAAAAAGAAGAAGAAATTAAAATGATGACAGATTAGGTGTAGAATCAAATTAGTGTAACCCCAGTTTAATTCTAGAATTTTTTTTTATTCTAAATTATCTCGTCAAAGACCAAACGTGCTTATTGCATCGATTGAAGGATCGACCCTCCACCGACTCTGTTCCGGTTGTAATCCCTATCGAAATTCCTTAAGAAACCAAAAAGACACAATAATCTGTAAAACCCAATAATTTTTTTAAGTGAATAACTTACCTACTAGTCGCAGTTGCAAGTTTGGTTCTGCCGTTGAGATCAAATACATAGCAATACATTGCTGGTGACCAAGATTCTTCTTCTCCTTGAAGATCTCGAAAGAAATGAGAAAGACAAGTTCTTTCTCAACAGTACAAGTAATAGTTTAAAAAAAAAGGGGGGGAATTCACTTTACTACTGACATTCACTTTACTGTTTGGGAATTTTGGAAAATAAAATTTAAACCTCTTCTTTGCGTCGTCGATTAACGGAAAATGACTAACGGAATGTGTACTTTTGTTATTTATTTTGATTTTAGGGGGTGTCTTTGTAATTGTTTGAAAGGTTTGGGGTGTACCCAGGTTAAGGGCAATTTACAAGGGAAGTATCCATAATTTTTGCTTATTATTCTTAATAATTAAGGAAAAAGATCCCCACAATCCCTTTGTTGGGATTTTTTTCCTACTCTCACATAATTAACACACATTCTCCTCCCTGGCCTTGTGGACCTCCCATTAATGATACCCAATATTGTATGTTAATTGGTGTGGCATGGAAGATTCCACTACACTGGCAATTTGGAGAACCCTTGCTCAATTAATTATTTTTCCTATCATGCAAGAGAGAAAAGCTCCGAAGTCTAATCTATGGGATCATGTTCCTTGGCTTCATAGGAAGGTCCGGTACTTCGTCCGGATGACCTGTTTTGGCCGGTTTACTTTAGATATTGGGTTGTCTTTAGTCGACTCATCATTGGTCCGGTCATCATGCCGCCATATATATATATATATATATATATATATATATATATATATATATATATATATATATATATATATATATATATATATATATATATATATATATATATATATATATATATATATATATAAAAGGTCTTTAAGCTATCCCACCATTAGCTAAATCAAAGTTTTCTAAGTAATAAGTCAACCATTGATCTCTTAGACTTTGACTTCTGTATGGGGTGAGTGAGTGAGCACTTGGATCATTACAGCTTAGGACTTTCTAAGATCTGACAGTGAATAATCTTAGTCATAAGTTACTGTTGTCGCATCGAACTGGATAGTCCTTTAGCTCATTGGAATATTCTGCATAGGGAAGAGAGACATCGTGTGATGGTCGGGTTGAGTAACTGTCAGACCACTCCGATGCCTAAGTTAGTCCGGTGACACAAGCAATATGGAATAGACGTAGGTGCGGCTAACCCTTTGTCAAAAGAGGATTCAGGTAGTTTCTCTGCTAAAGTTAAGAGTATAGAATTGTTTGTGTCTTTACCTTAGCTTGCCACGGACATATACGTTGAAGATGGCCTGAATTGGAAGGTCTAATATCTCGCTTGATAAGGCAAGATATCATCGCAGGTGGCGTGGATCACGCTCCATGCCATAAGGATTGTGCAGATCTTCCCATATACGATTCAACATGTACGTTCAAATCATATCTCTCTATCGACATGCTCCAAAGATTGCTCCAGGATATCACGCCAATAAGGACTTTCCTTAATAGGAATGGCACTCCGGATAAGGTTCTCAAATGCACATGTCAAGCTCCAAGACACACTAGTAACAGGGTGAGGTTCCGACCTCCACAACATACCATGACGATAGACGAGGCTTTGAGCCCCAAGGCTTAGCTTTGGCAATAGATGAGGCACTGAGGTCCGAGGCTGGCCCTTGACAATAACTGACCAATCTCTGAGAAGGGACCTCGGAGACCTCGCACCGAGAGAAATCCATACTACCCATAGGCTATTTCTTCGGTGAACTTGTACACACATGGTAAACTCTACTAGAGAAATACAATCTCCATATCAGATGCCCCTTACTCTTGCAGGCTTGCAAAGGTTGGGAAAGCAATAAATATACCGTTGAGCCAACATCGAGTCGCCATTGTAAATGACTTCGAAGTAGATGTCCGAGGTCCATGACAAAGGCAAGGCTTAGAATATAACATGAAATGATGACATTAGGTGATCCACCTTCTGATGTTTGCGCCAAAATTTGAATATTTGCAAGGATCGTGTGGGACCTACCACTCACCACGATCTTCTGAAAGAGGCATCGATGAGGTATGCTGAATTAAATGCGATAAGACTTGAACATAAGGGGATCATCATAGTTGGTGAAGAAGTGCAAGCTAAATAAACGGATGATCTCGCAGTTGGTGAAGATTGTACAGTACTATATCAAAGAAGGATATGTGTACTTGATTCACACAAATTAAGGCAAAAAGTGATGACTGCTGCACACTCTACATCTTATACCATTCACCCAAGAAGCACCAAAATGTACCACAATCTAAAAGATCACTTTTGGTGGAGTAGTATGAAGAGAAACATTGCTGATTTTGTAAGAAGGTGTTTGACATGTCAACAAATCAAGGCTGAACACCATAGACCATTTGGTTTATTACATCCCCTACTGGTGCCAGAATGGAAATGGGAGCAAGTTAGTATGGATTTTGTCACCAACCTACCAAGGACACCTCGTGGCTATGATGCAATATGGGTGGTGGTGGACAAATTTATCAAATCAGCCCATTTCCTACATATGAAAATGATGTTCACACCAGAGAAGTTAGCCAAGATTTACATTGAAGAAATAGTAAGACTACATGGAGTTCTAGTCTCCATAGTATCAGATAGGGATGCAAGTAAGAGTGTTAAATGGTTTATAATTGGTTTAACGGTCCAGTCCGGTGGTGCGGTGCAGTGTATAAGATGGTAAAACCAAAATCGAACCGATGAACTAAATGGTGTCAAAATTGAAACCAGAATCGATTAGTAATCGGTTTTGGTTTACTAGTTTTTAAACGGTCTTTCATTAATCGATTTTGCTTGCGGTTTATAAACTGTTTAAAGCATTGGTTATTAATCGATTTTTCATAATTAAAAAAAATGTTGTAATGTTGTTATGCCTAATGGAGTAATGGTTAATGCCTAATGTCTTTTCTAGTTTTATCATTTTGGTTTTATGGTTTAGGCCTTTGGGAATTGGGGTTGGGTCTTGGGAAAATAGTATATTAATTGGGGTTAGGGTTGGCTTCTTGGGAATATAATATATTGATTGGGGTTATGATTGGTTTCTTGGGAAATAATATATTAATTGGGGTTAGGGTTGGGGTTGGTGTCTTCAGTCTTGAAAATAATATATTAATAATATAGGGAATGAGATTAGGTTTTATTAGTTAGCTTTTAAAGAATAAACGGTTGACACTCTATTCGGTTTAATCAGTGTTTAGCCGGTGTAACCCGACGATTTAAACAGTTTAAACGGTTCAGTCCGATTTTGATAAACGGTGTCAAATTTCAAACCAGAACCGAACCGATTACTAAATGGTCTCTCGGTTCCGATGTAAATGGTTCGGTCCGATTCCTTAGATGCAAGGTTTACAACCCACTTTTGGAGAGGTTTACAAGCAGCTTTTGGCACAAAGCTTAATCTCAGTACTGCATTTCATACATAGACTGATGGGCAATCTAAAAGAACTATCCAAGTCCTAGAAGATATGTTGAGGGCAGATTTTAAAGGTAGCTGGGATAGTTATGTGAAATTGATTGAATTTGCTTACAACAATAGCTATCAATTAACAACTGAGATGACATCATATGAAGCTTTGTATGGAAGGAAATGTAGATCACTAATTTGTTGGTACGAAATGGGTGAAAGGCAACTCATAGGACCGAGCTTAGTGCAACAGACTTCAGAGAAGATAGAGATGATCAAGAAGAGAATTCAAGCTGCCCAAAGTAGACAAAAGAGTTAAGTTGACCATAAAAGAAAGGACTTGGAGTTCGCTGGAGTTCCCTGAGGGCGATAAAGTTTTTCTCAAAATTTCTCCCATGAAGCACAACATGAGGTTTGGCAAGAAAGGAAAGCTCGCTCCAGGATACATTGGACCGTTTGAGATACTGGCCAAGGTTGGAGCAGTTGCTTACAGACTTGCTCTACCTCCTACCTTATTAAGTGTTCATAATGTCTTTTCACATATCTATCTTGAAGAAATACATTAGAGATCTTATGCATGTACTGCATTATGAACTGCTGGAATTGAAGGAGGACCTATCATTTGAAGAAGCTCCTATCTGGATCATTGATAGAAGGGAACACAAGTTAAAGGCAGGGTAGTTTCTTTTGTTAAGGTGCAATGGAAAAACCATACAGAAGAAGAAGCTATTTGAGAGCGAGAGGAAGACATGCTCACCCACTATCCTCATTTGTTTGAAGCTCAAGGTAAGCAATTTCGAGGACAAAATTATTTTAAGGGGGTAGGATTGTAACACCCCAGGTTGTGTAGAGTAACTTCTGGCTTGCTTTGACTGTGTTGTGATAGGTGGTGAGGACTGATAGGTGAAGCAAAGACACTAAAGTATTTTTCCTTCTATGCTACTTGGGAGGTAAGAAATAATTTCTTCATGTATATAAATTAGTGAAGTCCCATAGTTGTTAAATTTAAGAGTTATATTAATATAGGTGGTAATTATATATAATGGGAGGCATCACTCCCGACCCCCTGTAACCTCCCATCGAAAGCGGGCTCCACTGATCTGATATTATCTTCGGAACGCTACCTCACCTATCGCAAGCTCCCCTTGCCTTCGGCAACCTTCGGCAACATTGTCTGACGACAACAACGACCAGATGTGCAGACCAGACCAAGGTAGGCATGTCTCTCCCCCTCCCTTGAGAAATGAAGAAGGCAGCGACCTTTAGATTGCAAGCCTTGCTAGCAATTGCAAATGGCTAGCCCTTACATTGTCTGACGATAACATATGATGAATGAAATAATCTATATTGTAGGGGAATTGTATTGAGACTTGGATTTGATGTTAATTATATGAATTATTGGTTGAAAATCTTAATACAACATTGAATGGTAGACTAGAGATTAATTTTTAACATCTAGGTGCTCTGGAACCTGAAGATCATGAGATCAAGTCCCATGGGGAGCAAGGTTTTATCTGATTTTAATTCCTTATACTTTGTTGTGTTGGTCTCATCTTATGTGGCTGAACACTATTAGTGTAGCACATTTAAATGTTTAATTTTAAATTGTTTGGACTGTTGTAAATAGAGATGTTGGTTAGGGGCTTTTTTTGTCCCTAAATAATAAGGGTACCATAATGTTATATAGATGAGTCTGTGCATGTGTTTAGATAGGAATCCCTAGAGGGTATGATGGTCTAAGCACACCATGTATTGGGGGTTTAGTAGGGGTAACAAAGAATTTTCACAAAATAGGGATTATGGAAAATTAAACAAAGAAAATGAAATAACTATAAAGGTGAGAAATGAAACTCTTTTTAGCTCTTTGGTTGAGCTGAAAACATGTGAGAGGGAAAGGTGAATGTCTTTATGTGTTAATGGAGGAAAGTTTTGATTCTTGAGGGCTTAGGTTCAATAGAGTTATTAGGTATTAGAAAGGGGAAAACTCTAAAGATTATAGTGCTGAAGTGGTAGGATTGCAGCAAGGATGAAATTGGAAAAGAAGAAGCAAGGGAAGTTGCAGAAATTGGGACTCTGTTGAGGAAAAATCGATTTCAGCCTGGTGATTTTGAGAATCTAACCTTGGTGATCAGCCAATGACACTCTTGAGGTAAGTTGTTAACACTTTTATGAGTTTAGGTGAGATTGCATGTTAATTTTATCATTTGTTGTAAGTGAGTTCAGATTTGATCATGGTTTCAAGAGAAGAAGATGATGAACAGTAAACCTGTTCATCATATTCTTCTTGCTTGAATTTGGCTTGGATGGCTAATGCATGAATTTAATTTGAGAAATAGCTGTCATGATCAACTTAAGATATGGTATGGGCACTATCAGTGATAAGCAAGTGGTTCTTGAACATTTAAAGTGTTGTGTTAGATAGGAAGTTCAAGCTCTTGATAATTATAAATTGCTGAAACTTTTTATTAGTTCATGAAAATTGATAAAGATTGGAAATGGTTTGATAAAATATGTGTAGAAGGAGCTTGGAATGGTTTGGAAGATGTAGAAAGTATTTAGATCATGTTTTTGGATGTTACAGGGGGTTGTCGGAATAGGAGAGTCGAAACCCAGCCAAACCAGCAGCTCTTTTTGGGTTTCTGGGGCTGGACGGTCGATTAGCTAAGGGGCGGTCGACTGGCTTCATTTTGTCGACCGAGCCTCTGTTTGTTGACCGCCCCTCCGTTTTGGGATTTTTCGACTTGTTTTTCCCGGGGTTTCATTCCCAGGGCCTTAATTATGTTTGTAGGGATGATCATGGGACACTTTTAGGTTGTTCTTCCTCAAGTATTTGGTTCCTAAACATCCTTATTAAGGTTATGCACCTTGTTATGTAATAGGTGTGTAATGCATTGTATTGCTTAAGGGAGTTTAGAGAAAGACTGTAAAGACAGCTGGGAAGTGTAAGGTAAATTTTCTGAGGTTTGAAAATAAGGTAGAATAAATGTTTGGAGCACTCATTTGAGTGGAGAATAGAAGTTGAACCTTACTCTAATTGATATTTTTCTATCTATGCTTTTAGGAAAGAAGTTTCCCTAAAGATTGGTTCTTTGTTACCAATTCAAGTTCAGTTTATAAAAGGTTTTGGAACTTCAGGTAAGGAGCAAACTCATGCTGGCCATAGTGCTATGTGACAGTCCTATTCTCTATTTACATTAAGATGGATTAAATTCATTTCATTGTCGGTTTAAAATTATAGTATTTTGCTGTCTTTCCTAGTAAAAGCACCAAGAAGTGCTAAGAACTATTTTTGGATTCTCAAGGTGAGTGAATAAACCTCTTGTAGTAGGCTATTATTATGATAATGCATGTATGAATGGATGTACAAGTGCTAGTGCTGTATTGCTTATTATATTGAAAAGTGAATGGCTACTCTTTTAGCCTAAACTCATGTGAGATTAAATAATATTGAGGTTATCATGGTAATAAATGAGCAAGGACTATTTTGTGGTTGATTGTAGCTCAAATATTGTTGTACTTACATATTGATGGAACATTTCGTGTCATGATATGAATGGGAATAATTGTATGACCGGCTCCTTACATGTATTTTCTAAGCTTCATCTTAGATATGAAAGCTGTAAAAGAAAATGAACAAATGTAGATTAACACATGTTCAAAATGATTGTGGTACTGTTGAGTAGTTGTATGGACAGCAGATAATATTAAATGAAAATGCTCTAGGCCTTGTCGTAAAATCATTTAAAGTAATATAGAATTGCAAGCTCTCTCTTTATTGGGTGAATGAACAAGGTGGGGACAGTAAGAGTTAACCTAAACTTAGATGGACAGCAAGGTGTATAAGCAAGCTTAAGATAAAATGTGATGTTCCTAGAAACTAGTTTAAAATTACTAGAAATCGTGACAGCAAGTTGACAAGAAACGGGAGTATCCGTTGAGTCTAAATCCAAGCTTGATAATAGATTGACAAGAAACGGAAGCATTCGTTGAGTCTAAGTATAATAACATGTTGACAAGAAACGGGAGCATCTGTTAAGTCTTAGCATGACCACTAGTTGACAAGAAATGAGAGTATCCGTAAATGGGAGCATCCGTTGAGTCTAAGCATGATCACAAATTAACAAGAAACGGGAGCATTCGTTGAGTCCAAATATATTAATAAGTAGACAAGACACGAAAGTATACAATGAGGGTTAAATAAGATAGTATAGCAAGGATGACAAAGAGGCAAACAATCAGAAAAAGAATCCGAATAGTAAGGTACCAAAATCCCTAACAAAGAAATGAGAAATGATTTGGAATCAAGTTTAAAAGTACTTAATGACTTAGTATGAATGACTTAGTATGAAACAAGAATGAGATTATTTAGTTCAGACCTTAGCATGTTATTTTTCATTGTATTCGTACAGCATTCAGCATTGTAAGATATATATATATATATATATATATATATATATATATATATATATATATATATATATATATATATATATATATATGTTCTTCAAAATGTCTTTATTATCAATGAATGCTTGCTTGTATTTTCTACCAAGTTGATTAATTATTCACTGAGCTTAGGCTCACTCCAGTTGTTTCCAATGTTTCCAGAGTGAGCTTGGCTCACTCCAGTGAGAAGAATGACTACGATGAAGATAGTGAGAAGAATTATTGCAATGAAGTCCAAGTGGGAGTCTAGACCCCTTGGCAATATGGATAATTTGGACTGTGATATTTTGAATTGTAGATTCATTTTGATTGCTGTTTTTGAGTTGCGGGCAGCTGGTTTTTGATTTGTGCCCACATTGTTATGTAACTGATGTAAATTAACTCTAGCTTTCGGTAAAGCTCTTCTGGCCACTAGTTATGTAATTAATTTAAGTATGTTTTCGCTGCTCATGTTCACTTTTATTTAACAGTTTGGTATGTTGATGAATGTTATATATTTAAAAAAAAATAATTATACAGATTTTCTAGTTCTATGTGGTGTATTCGATTGACCAATGATTTGTTCCCACTCCTGGGGAAGGGTTTTACAGCCCCGCCGTCACTGCTGCAAAGGACCGGTTCCCTACCACACCTTGACCTTGGCTAACACCTTGTCCACTAGCAGTCCTTGCCGAAGTCCCCATGGATGCCGACACAGTAGTAATTCCCTCTTGTACCTCCGAATTAAGGTTAGTCCCCTCAACAGTTGTGTGGCCCCTTGATGGAACCATAGAAGAACCACTTCCCCTAGCAGCAGGCTGCACTCCCTCATCAATGCCTTTACCCTTCTCAAAGGTTGTCCATCGGAGTTCTAGCCACCTACTCTTCATTTATGGCAGCTTTGGGATAAAATAAAAAAAAGAAAGCTTTGAAAACAAAGGCGGCCATATTCATTTGGTGGCTGTAGCCACCAAATGCGAAAATAAACGTTGAAAAGTAGCAAGCGGGAGTGGTTGGTGTATATGGAGGATTTGAGAGGGCCTCTTCTCTCTATAATTCATTCTCCTGTCCTCTATATAAGGGGGAGGGGAAAAAAACAAAAAAGAGAACCAGAACAAGAAAAGAGTTGTTATGAGAGAATTCAAGGGACAAAACTTACACTTAGCTAGAACGTAAGAACACAGTTCTAAGTGGGTTCCTATACCTACATAGTGGCATGACATTGGTATTCTTCCTGTTTAGAAAAAGACGTTGTAGTTCTTGTATTTATCCCGGTCACATTCAAGTGAGAATGTTGTAACTCTTGTGATTTCACCTCTACGGTGAGTTTTTTGTACACCTTCTTGAATTCCTATTATTATTGATATAGCGGAGATTGTTTTGGGCTAAAACCTAGTGGTTTTTACCTTCACATTAAGGAGGGTTTTCCACATTAAAAATTCCAATGTATTTTTTTGATTTGTTATTATTGTATACTGGATAAGACTCACATAGTTACTATGTCACACCCCAGAACCCTTGCGTTTTGGTAGTGACCATGGTTTCCTCGTTATACAAGTACTACCATACCAAGATCCATTCACAGTCATAGTAATGTTACAACTCTTCCATTAATCACAACATAGATTACAGGAATTTCAGAATGCAAATCAAATAATAACAGAATCAAATACTAAGAACCATCAAACCAAGTCTAATTGTATTAAATAAATTTAATAAAGGTTTATCCGTCTTCAAACCAAAATGTAAATAACATAATACCAAGTTCTAAATACTTAAATAAAAACTCATGGGTTAAACAATGCTTGGAGCAAACAAATAACAAAACTAAGTAGAAATCCTAATAAAGTTTTGTCTCTCAGATAGAGACATCTTCTATTCTTCAGAAACATTGTCTTATAACCATAAAGACAATCATTACATTTACATGAAGAGTCATGCGACTCTTCTTCAGGTTTTTCATCTTCAAACATATCATTTTCAGCTAAATTATCTGTAAAATATTCTAAAAAAAAGATGTACATACAAGGGTGAGCAAAACCACACGCTCAATGAGAAATTAGCACGTACAAGCACACATTGCATGAATAATTTATTAAGGTTTAATGATCTATGAATAAGCATGTACGAGTCATGTCACACCTAAATCCTGTAATGACCATGCGAGCACGGGTGAGGCGAATGCGACACACTTGGCTCCTAACCTCATGTGAAACATTACCCAAAGAATGAAGATTAAACCCAAGTACACCAATCTGGCATCATACCAGCATTCCCCCATCATAAGCTTCATCCTGGCATCTTATTCTATGCCTCAACTACTTCATTGGGTACTCATTGCTCAATCCCTGATGGGTAAGCACATAGAACAGACTCATCCCTTGTCACAACCTATTCTGGAGAATCGAGCGTGATATCCGGGTCGACCCTTGTGACATCAAAATACATCTAAGATCGCTACCACAATGATTACAAAATTAATCTTGCAGTCTACACATGCAATATCCACAATAATTTAAAAATAATAATAATATAAGCGGAAGCATTTAATATAGACATACGCAACAAATGATAACATATCTCATACTATGTATCACATTATCTATTACAAATCATTGTTCATTCACAAATACTACCATAATATCCATATACAAATACCCAAACAAAAAGAGAGTAAATCAGTTACATTGTTCATGATAGACCTCTTCGTCTACCACAAAAAAAATCAAGTATTTAGAGTATATGTCGGGGAAGGGAGAAAGTAAGGGGAGGGTCACGTCATGTGTAAACGCAGTTGCTGCAGGTGTAGCCCTCACCGTGCTCTCCACCAACATCATCAGGGCCAGTAATCACACTAGCCAATGGAGACTATAAAATCAGCAATAGATAAGTCACCTGCAGAAGGATTTGAAAAACAGTGTCGATATGAGGGTGAGCTCACATCCCAGCTCAGTGAGAAATCTAGTATCACATACTATGCACATACAATAACCAATGCTATGAATGTAATTTATTTTATATTAGGTCTCAGGTTTGTGTTTTACATCTTGGGCAATGGTTGAAGTTGAATACATGACCCCGGACCGTTAAACCACTTCTACAAGCTAACTCCCCCCTGGGGGACTCCCATCCTTACAGGGTTCATTACCTCCCTCCATAGACCTCACATACGTCAGCTACCGTACGCCCAATATGTCACTAACTCCCCCTAGGGTTGCCCAACCTTCAGAAGTGCAAAGCTATTCCAGTATCTTTACCTCTACTAGAGGGGCATAAGAATCAGAGAATGACACTACCTATGTCTATTACGTTCATTCATTTTATTTTGGCTGCCCGCCAGTAGAAGTCCTCGGATCACCACTCCAATAGATCACCGTGCCCCTACTAGCATGTTGACATAACCATCGTGCTATCCACCAGTAGAGAACCCCGACTCCACTCCCATGGATCACCGTGTCTACCACTAACGTGTTTACATTCCAACGTGTTCTATGTACCTGTACTCCCATGAGTTACATGAACCGCCATACATGGTTGTAATCCAACATGACTAGTGCATCCACATTCCTATGCGTCATACAAGCCATCATACATGGTCGCATCAATTTATAAATAAAACTATACTTTAAAGGTGAACCCTGCTCCATCCCATGGATCACCATGTTCCTGCTAGAGCTTAGCATCAACATCGTGACCCATGTATCATACTTCCATACTCCACACGTCCACCATACCCAAACAATCAAACAACATTCATAGTTATTATAATACAAATGCATGCTCATACATAGCAATCATGAAAAATATATAAATAATTAACAACCTAAGCATGTTACTAAGAAAGTAGACATGTTATTAAAATGTCCTATGTCTAAGGACTAGACCCCTCACTTGATTACACCACTAGTGTAGCAATATCTGAAGCCAAACAGAAGGCTTCAATGATCACCCTTGTTCAATACCTAATTAATTATATAAAATTTCATTAGGTTTATTTCATAAACTTTTAACCGGAAGAGACAAGTCTCAGAGTCCATGCATGGGTCCCATAGAAGACTAGGAACCAAAATGATAGTCTTCCTACACATTACTAGGCTTATAGGCTAATACTGACTAAATCGACAGATGGAACTGGTAGAGAGTTCCATCGGTACGTGAGACCGGTTAACACTTAGAGTATTTTCTAAGTAGATGGCACCGAAAGAATGAGTGGATGCTTGACCATCTGGTTGGTTATCCGGCACCCATACTGTTATAAACCCTGAGTTTTCAGTAGCTTTTTTTAAAAGCAATGCTGGGTAATCGGTCATCTGATAATGGCTCTGCTTAACTGTTAAGCCTAACCAGAGAATCTGAACCAAACGGATCCACTGGTAACCAGTAGAATGGTTAGGGCTAATGTGGAGGTACGTGCCTCAAGTTCGAGACTCCGATTAGTTCATTATCAATTAGCCAAGGCCTTTACCTTGGCAATATTACAGTCTAGGCTAACCAAAAGAACAACATTGCTATTCTGTCGGTACGTGGCTCCGGTACAAACCCAGGAACCAAGTCACAAACGGAGCAGGGTTTTCAAGTTTGGGAAACTTGCTTCCTACCTCATAATTTCCATTTTAGTTGGTGGGAAACTAATTCCCACCATTATTAGGTATAATCGGAGCCATTTATGGAACAACAATTCCTCCAATGGAGTTGGTGAAACACAACTCTAGATCTAGGTCATTGATAGCATCTCCATTAATGGAGCTTTAACCACCAAGGTAATATGATTCATTCACTCACAAGAAGGAGGAAGGAAGAAACCCACCTTCAATAACTCCCTTAATGAGTTGGGTAAACCTAAACCTAGGTTTCCTTAGTCATTAATGATGGTCACCATCAATGGTGCTCAACCACCATAGTTATTAGTCATAAACACAAGGAAGAAGGAGGAAGTTCTTTGCATTTACCTCCAAAGGGATGGCTAAGGTTGAGTTCTTTGTGCTCAAGCTCTTCCCTTCTTCTTCTTCTTCTTTTTCCCACTCTCACTCTAATTGTCTCAGGAAAGGAGAAAAGGAGGGTCCAGTCCCCTTTTATAAGAAATCAGGAAGAGAGAGAGAGTGACTGGCTCGAGCTTAACCGGTTAAAGTCAACTAGATGAATGTTATATCGGTATGTTCTTTTAGTTGGGCTAAAATACAGCTTATTGGCCAACTCTTTAGCCCTGATGTTTTGGGATGCGTATCCTCTTTACCTAAGGTCTACTAAGACACCTTATAATACCCACTATAGATAGTGAAGACTTACCTAAGGTCTAGATACCACCATAGGGTCCACATCAGGTGCTCTATCAGCCAATGTGTTGAGACCTGGCACAGGAGGAATTTGGGTCAGAAAAGGGATTCCAAGTGCGGGTCTCATAATCCCCCCAATTTATAAGAATTTCACCCCTGAAATTAAAACGTACCTGAGTCTTCAAATAGATGTAGATATTTCTCTCGCCTTGCAACTTTACTTTCCCATGTGGCTTTTTTAATTGCATAACTATGCCAATGAACCTTCACATAAGGGATGGAACGGTTCCACAATTGATGTACTTTTCTGTCTAATATCGTCACTGGCTTTACGATGCAAGATAGATCTCTGTCAATTTGAGGAACTTCTGCGCTCAAGATGTGAGATGGATCATGAACGTACTTCTTTAGAAGTGAAATGTGAAATACGTCATGAACTTCTATAGCACGGGAGGCAAGGCTAACTGATATACCACTTTACCACTTCTCCTCAAGATCTCATATGGACCAATATATCTGGGACTCAGCTTCCCTTTCTTTCCAAAGCATCGAATACCACGGTGGGACGACACTTTGAGGAATACCTTGTCACCAACTTGAAACTCCAATCTTTACGTCACCTATCCGCATAACTCTTCTGTTTTCTTTGAGCTACCTTGATTCTCTTCCTGATTGATCCACTTTATCATAAGTGTCTTGTATAATATCAGGCCCCAATATTCATCGCTCACTTACCTCGTTCCAATACAATAGAGTTCGGCATCGCCTACCATACAGTACCTCATATGGAGCAGCGCCAAGAGTGGCCTGGAAATTGTTGTTGTAGGCAAACTCTATCAAAGATAAATACTTGTCCCAGTTGCCTTTGAAATCCAAAGCGCAAGCTCAGAGCATGTCTTCTAATATCTGCACTATGTGCTCAGATTGTCCTTCAGTCTCAAGAAATGAAACGTGGTACTAAACTTCAACTGTGTGTCCATGGCTTTCTGTAAACTGTCCCAAAGCTTGGATGTGAATCTTAGATCTCTATCCTACACAATGCTCATCGGCACACCATGTAGTCTCACAATGTTATCAATATATAGCTTGGCCAACCTATCCATAGTGTATGTTGACCTAACAGCTATGAAATGGGCTACCTTTGTGAGACGATCCACGATTACCCAAACTGCATCTACATTATTTGACGTCAAGGGTAATCCTATCACGAAAGCCATGGTAATATGATCCCACTTTTACTGCGAGATCGATAATGGTTGAAGCAATCCAGGTGGTCTTTGTCTATCTGCCTTCACTTGCTGACAAGTAAGGTACTTGAATACAAAAACTGCCACATCAGCCTTTATAACCCTCCAGCAGTAGGCTTTCTTCAAATCTTAGTACATCTTAGTATTGCTAGGGTGAACTCTAAAAAGAGAGGAATGAGGTTCAATCATGATAGTCTCCTTCAAAATTTTGGCAAACTCGAGCACACAATATCTTCCTATGTATTTGATAAAACCCTTGCTATCAATAGAGAAATCTAGGTCTTGCTTTCCTTTCTCAAGGTTATGCTTGAGAGTCTTCAAGTGAGCATCACTGTTAATAGCATCTTTGATCTTTTCTAGTAGGGTAGGCTGAATAGTCAAGGTACAGAGTAGCTCAGCTGCTACCTATATCCACTTTATCGTAACAGTGTCAGTAATAGAGGGCTCAGCATCGAAAGGAGGTTCAAGAACCAATGTATGGGCCATATTGCGCCCTACCTCGCTTTCAGCTGACTCAAAGGTTTCCCCTTCCACCATAACCATCGCCTTTCGACTGAGAGCATCAACCACCACATTGGCCTTGCCAGGATGATACTTGATGATGTAGTCATAATCCTTTAACAACTTTAACCACCTTCGTTGTCTCATGTTTAGTTCTTTCTGGTTGAATAAATGGGTTAGACTCTTGTGATCAAACATTATGCAGAACTTTTTGCCATATAAATAGTGCCTCTATATTTTTATGGCAAACATAATGGCTGCAAGCTCTAAGTCATGAGTGGGGTAATTCTTCTCATGCACCTTTAACTGCCTCAAAGCATAGGGCACAACATAGTCATCCTGCATGAGCACACATCCCAACCCAATTTTGAAGCATTCGTATAAACAGTGAATGTACTCTTCTTAGATGGAATGATCAAAACTGGAGCAGAGACAAGCTTCTCCTTGAGAGTCTGGAAACTTTCTTCACATTTATTTGACCATTCAAACTTTATACCCTTCTTGGTCAACCCCATCAACGGTATGGCTATGTGGGAGAATCCTTCAATGAAGCACAGGTAATAGCCAACTAATCCAAGGAAACTTCTAACCTCTGTCACCAAGGTGGATGTCTTTCAGTCCATGACTGCACTAACGTTTCCACGGTCCACTGCTAATCCTTGAGCTGATATAATATACCCCAAGAATACTACTTGTCTGAGCCAAAACTCGTACTTCTTGAACTTGGCATACAACCTTTCCTGTCTCAACTTTTGTAATGCCAAGCGGAGGTGTTCCACATAGGCGGTATCATCGGGTAAGTAAATAAGGATGTCATCGATGAAAACGATGACAAACTTACCTAAGAACTCATGGAATACCCAGTTTATGAGCTCCATAAATGAGACTGGAGTGTTTGTTAATCCAAAGGACATGACCAAAAACTCGAAGTGGCCATAACTTATCCTGAATGCTGTCTTGGGTACATCACTCCCTTTAATCTTTAACTGGTGATAGCCCGACCATAGGTCTATCTTTGAAAACACACTTTCCCCCTACAGTTGGTCAAGCAAATCATCGATTCAAGGCAAGGGATACCGATTCTTGATTGTCAACTTGTTCAAATCCCGATAATCAATGCATAAACAGACACTGCCATCCTTCTTTACAAAAAGCACTGGTGCTCCTTAGGGTGAAATGTTGGGTATGATGAAACCCTTATCCAGAAGCTCCTAAAGCTGTACCTTGAGTCCCTTTAACTCGATAAGAGCCATACGGTATAGAGCCTTAGAAGCAGGAGCTGCTCTTGGGACTAAGTCGATCACAAATTTTGTCTGCCGATCTGGTGGTAGACCAGGTAGCTCTTCAGGGAATACATCGGGAAATTCATTCACTACCGGTATGTCTTCTATTGTTGGCATCTCTGCTTCGGTATCCAAAACTGACACTAGATAACTTTTGCACCTTGGTGTATGAGTTTAGATGCTTGCAGGGCTGACAAAAACAACTTACAACATTTTTTGGTCTTATCGCCAGTGTAATCGAAGGCTTCTCTAGTAGTAGGCTAGAATAAAATTTGGTGCTTGGGACATTGGACATTGGCCTGGTGTTTTGCCGACCAATCTATTCCCAAAATTACCTCAAAGTCTTTCATCTCAAGGCAAACAAGGTTAGGTTCCAAAAAGCTACCCTCTATAACCACATTGCACAGTCCATAATAGTCTTCTAGATCGGGCTTGGACCCCATGGGTGTATGTACTATCAGCACACAAAACATCTTACGTGACGGCATTCCTAACTTAACGACGAATGCTGGGGAAATGAATGAGTGCGTAGCCCCAGAATTAAACAATACATGTGCAGGAGTGCCAGATATAGAAATAACACCTACACACACACACACACACACACACACACACCACACACACACACACACACACACACACACACACACACCACACACATATATATATATATATATATATATATATATATATATATATATATATATATATATATATATATATATATATATATATATATATGAATTACTACATGTCATGCAAGATGGTGCTTTTCTCCAAAATTTAAAATACCTATAACGACTCCAGGTGAGCCTTCTACATCATCAGCAGATAAGGCAAAGACCTTGCCTTTCCCCGATGGTGATGCTTTCTTCGGTTCTGGGCATGTCCTTGCAAAGTGGTCCGACTTTCACAATTAAAACAAGTGTCATAGGGTACAGAAGAGGCACTTGAAGCTATAAGCCTTGGCTGAATAGTCCTGGGCATAAATGCGGGCTTGCTCTAAATGGAGGTCAGATTACTATAAGTAGACCTCACAGTGGATGTAGCAAAAGAAGCTGTCATAGATGAACTAGGCTAATGAGCCTGAAACTGCTTGTTGGGGCAGTTGTCAATGATGCTCATGGGCCTCTTTAGCCTTGATAATTCTGACGGTACCCATCCTTAGCACTATTTATCACTTGCACGGTGTCACTGTACTCTATCATTCTCATGGACTCCACTATGACCTTGATGTCACCCCTCAATCCCTACACAAAGCATCTCAGCTTAGGCTCTTCATCCATCATCGATGCGGGAGATAAGTAGAAGAGTTCCTCGAACTTCTGTTGATATGCCTCAACATTATTACTCCCCTACAAGTTCTAGGGGAAAAAGTTCTTGTAGAATGCTTCCTTGAATATCTGCCATGTGATCTCCCCATGGTGCCGCATCAAAGTAGGTTGGATGCCCTTCCACCAATCATAGGGCACTCCTTTTAACTGAAAGGTTGCACATAGCAGCTTTTGTACCTTAATGCACATAAGGGTCTCCAAAGTCTTCTCCATCGCTTGGATCCAAATAGCTAGTTGCATTGGATTGGTATCCACCCCCGTAAACTTTAACGGGTGCATACGCTGAAAATTGTTCATAACCTTTGCCCCATCTAATTGAGGCTGTAATGGATACCCACCATGGCAG
Organism: Protea cynaroides; assembly: GCA_028583415.1. Classification (NCBI taxonomy): domain Eukaryota; kingdom Viridiplantae; phylum Streptophyta; class Magnoliopsida; order Proteales; family Proteaceae; genus Protea; species Protea cynaroides. The sequence goes on from CM053273.1 coordinate 37,246,922, forward strand.
GATGAGTATTAACTAAGGGCACCGGTGCTAGATCATGATGGACGAGTGGTACAAGGGGCACCTGCTCATGCACATGTGGTGCAAGAAGAGTTGGAGGTATGCCTCCACCCTGTGCTTGTACTGGAACTGGTGGAGCTGGAGGCACTCCTCGCAGAGCAGCAAATAATTCATTAAAGACTATAGTTGTATTCCTTTGTTGGTCTTCGAGATTTTGTACTAAATCACTCATGACTACCACTATATCTGTCGCTGTTTACACTGGGGGCGGCGGTGGAATATTTACTAGTGGCAGAGGAGGAGGTGGTGGTGGTGGTGGTGGTGGTACATGTGGTGGTGAATTTGAACCACCCTGGCCCACACTACTCTCATCCTTGGCTGGATGATTTGCATTGGCATTTCTCCCTCTAGGCCTTTTCCTTAGAGGCATTGCTTACCTAATCTTGTAGGTTGATAGAGCAAATCTGTAAATGCCCAACGTTAATATCAACCATAAGTCCAATTAAACCATAACAATAGCTTAAACACTTTATGTTATGGCAGTTATAATCAATGCATCATAAATTTCCATGTTTCAAGTCCAATCAAGCTATTTTCCTGAACCGGTAGCACGCTCCACCGGTTGGGTGGAACCGGTTAATAATCCCCCCAATTTATTGGGGAAGTGGATGATCGGCACCGGGTGAATTAACTTCCAGTTAGTCATCCAGTTTGTATCACTTGTAAAAGAACCTGAATTCCAGTAGGTCAAGTGGATGAAGTGACGGATAACTATTCATCCGGTTATTCTGCCGGTTGAATATTTGGAAATTTTTTTAAGTTTACAACATACCGGAGGCACGAAAGCGGTTTTACGTGACTCCAGTAAATTCGAATGTATTCGTTTAATCCTTGGTGCCCAAAAGTCCAATTGGCTCTATTTTTGGTTAACCAGCTAAATGAAGCGGTAACAGGGCTTAAGTGATCGGTCTACCGGTACCATGAAATCCAAAATCCTATAAAAAGGCTTATGGTTTCTCATTTGGAGCCCACACCAAAAAAAATTCGGGAGAAAGAGAGAAATAGGGTTCCCTCCGGTTCTCCAAGGCTCTTCCCTTGTTCCTGGTGATTCCAACTACGTTAGGTGATAAAAACCCCATCTATTTCGATTTCAAGTATATTCCTTCCTTTATTCTTATTGTTCTAGTTCCTTGGGAGCATACCTAGGTTTCATTCCATATAATAGTGACATAATAGGGTTAGGGCATTGTTTTCCCATTTCATTTCGGAAAATCATGTCCTACTTGCCCAACCCATCATTCTAACTGAGATTCGTCTATTTGCCCAATCTTGTAGGTATTATGACACGTCGCAAGGAGGGTAGGGTTTTCCCAGCCAAGAGGTTTGACAGGACATGCTTCCTATCTTATGATTGCAGCCAAAACTAGGAGAAGTTAGGCACAGCCATGATCAAGGCAGGACCTTACGTTATCCTGGAGGAACTGACCCGGTTCGCTACTGGGGTGCACTTCAATTCACTAGGTTGGACCCTAGTCCTGTAGATTCGGAATGACGTATACCCCAACTTGGTAAGGCATTTCTTTTACAATCTGGGCTATACTGTGGACGAGGTAGGTGTGCTACGTTTTACCAGCATGGTGAAAGGCGTACTTATGACTATAAGCATTGCCAGTCTGGGTGAAATACTCAACATTTCCATTGCTGGAAGAACCAAGTATTTTGGGCCTTGTCAGGTTGTAGACTACCCAGAGGATCAGTGGGTCACCTTACGCCGAGAGCTTATCCTTCCCGACCTGCTGGATCTGGAGAATGAAAACATTGAGCTCGACTATCGACCCATTCCTAGGATCATCACTCGCATTATTCAGCACAATATACTCCCCAAAGCTGGACACATAGATGAGCTGAACACATTTGGTACATATGTAACACATTGCATACTTCGAGGAGAATAGCTATGTCTCTTATACATCATCTTGAGACACATGCTATCCTTGGTAGACCACCTGGGTCTAGACGGAAGACTACCATATGGTCGCCTGTTGTCTTATATATTTGCTCACTTTGGGGTGAGCTTCCCTGGAGAAGAGATGAAAAATGGAAAGGAATCTTCCCCATTCGGTTGGACCAGCGTTGTTCAAATGAGACTGCATGAAGTGGTGATGTTTGACCCAGAGCTCGAGGCCATCGAAAAGTTATGTAGGAGAGCATGTCGGAGACATCCAGTAACATGTAGAGTAGCAGTCAGGGAGGATAGTGATAGCGAGAGGGAAGTCCCAGCAAGAGACGGGGCTTCTACTTCTACAGTAGTAGCTAGACCTCGAGGACGCACGGCTCAAGTTAAGGAAATGTTCACCGCTATCCAAGAGAGTCAAAGGAAAATCATTGAGGAGCTAGCTGGCATGCAACGTGTTCAGCAGACCATAGTGAGGCGTCAGGATGGCTTTGATGAGGATCTCCGACAGGTTCGAGCCTCCATGATGCCTACTCCACTATCTGTTAATGATCCTCAGTGATCACACTTTCTTTTTTACTATGTGTTCGACACCAGCACCTACTTTTTGGCACTTACTATTTGTATAAGGTAACTGTCCAGGTTGTGGACTGTATCCTATTTTGTACTCAATATATATATATATACTTTACTTATGCATTATTTTCTTGCTTAGTTCTCATAATTGGTGACTAAATTATTGTAGTCCTTATCACTACTGTTGGTTTGTACAAGTCTTTTAGTTAACCTATGCATTTGCCACTGATACATGGAAACACGTGTGCAAGGAAAACTTATAAGTAATAAAAAGTTGTTTGCTCTGATACTAGTATTGTCACAGTCCATTCTGGAGAATCATGCATGATATCCTGGTCGACCCTTATGGCACCTGAATACATCTAAGATCGCTACCACAATGATTACAAAATAAATCCCATAGTTTACATATGTAATTGCCATAATAATTCGAAAACAATAATAATATAACTGAAAGTATTTAATATCGACAGATGCAATTAATGATAAAATATCCCATACTATGTATCACATTATCTGTTACAAACCATTTTCCTTCACAAAATACTACCATTATATCTATGTACAAATACCCAAATAAAAAGTGAGTGAATAAGTTACATTGTTCATGATAGACCTCTTTATTTACCACAAAAAATAATCAAGTATCCAGAGTATATATCGAGAAAGGGAAAAAGTAAGGGAAGGGCTACGTCATGCGTAGACGCAGTCGTTGTAGGTGCAGTCCTTGCCGTGCTCTCCACCAACATCATCAGGGCCAGTAATCACACTAGCCAAGGGAGACTCCATAAAATCAGCAATAGATAAATCACTTGTAGAAGGATCTGAAAAATAGTATCGACATGAGGGTTAGCTCACATCCCAGCTCAGTGAGAAATCTAGTATCACATGCAATGCACATACAACAACCAATGCTATGAATGCAATTTATTTTACATTAGGTCTCAGGTTTGTATTTCTACATCCTAGGTAAAGATAGAAGTTGAATACACAACCCCCGGCCGTTAAACGGCTTCTACAAGCTAACTCCCCCCTTGGGGACTCCCATCCTTATAGGGTTCATTGCCTCTAACCATAGACCTCACATATGTCAACTATCATACACTCATACGTCACTAACTCCCCTTAGGGTCGCCTAACTTTCGAAAGTGCAAAACTATGCCAGTACCTTTACCCTTACTGGAGGGGCGTAGGAAACAGGGAATGGTACCACCTATGTCTAATATATTCATTCATTTCACTTTGGCTACCTGCCAATAGAAGTCCCTGGACCACCACTCCCATGGATCACCGTGCCCCCCACTAGCATGTTGACATAACCATTGTACTATCCACCAGTAGAGAACCCTGGCTCCATTCCCATGGATCACCGTGTCTACTACTAGTGTTTAGATTCCAACATGATCCATGTAGCCATACTCCTGTGCGTCACACGAACTGCCATATATGGTTGCAATCTAACATGACTAGTGCACCCACACTCCTATGCGTCATACAAGCCATCATACATGGTCGCATCAATTTATAAATAAAACTATACTCTAATGGTGAACCCTAGCTTCATCCCATGGATCATCGTGTTTCTGCTAGAACCTAGCATCAACATTGTGACCCGTATATCGTACTCCCATACTCCACACGTCCACCATACCCATATAATTAAATAACATTCATAGTTATTATAATGCAAAGGCATGCTCATACATAGCAATCATGAAAAGCATACAAATAAATAACAATCTAAGCATGTCACTAGGAAAGTAGACATGTTATAAAAATGTCCTATATCTAAGGACTAGACCTGTAAGAACCGCACGCCACGAACCCAGTCTAACCTTACATTCTCGTGTCGTGACCGGTCTTCCCGTCATAATCGGCTCAAGTGAACCAATTGTATGAAGAAACCACAAGATAAGGTAAGCAACGAGCCAAATTTAGTTGGTGTGGTTGACTGTTTAAGATCATGTGGAAGCAACCAGTCAAAAATTAAAAACCAAAAAATTTTGGTCGTGTGGTAGCAGTTTTGAGGGGTGTGGTCGATAAGTGTGGTCGACTACACATGAGACCACACAATGTGTGGTCGCATATTTTGGACTTGTGGTCGAGGATTCTGCGACCCCACGTGTGACCACACGATGCTGAACTGACTCTGTGTTTAGGAAACTTTCCTAATTTGAGGGGGGCTCTTTCCTAATTGAAGTGGGACTCTATATGGAGGTTTCCCTCTATATAAGGGATGTTCCTTAGTCTCTCTTACTCTTTTAGAACCCAAATTGAAACTCTAAACCTAAGAGGAAAAGAGAGAGAGGAGGAGAAGGAGAAGAAGGAGATTTGGAGAAGAAGGCTGAGAGAAAGGTTTAACAAGAGAAGGTTCTAGCTCCCTACAATAAGTGAGGTATGAAACTTATTTCTGTAGATGTAGATTCTATTGAATAAGATTTCTATTGTGGATTGGGGATGTTAAACCAATATGATCAATGTGATCCTTTGAGTAAATCTCAAGGATAACCATGAGGGATGGATTAGGGATAATGGTTAATGAAAAACTATAAATAATGGCCATATGATAACCATAGGATGATCCCAAGTGATGAGCTAAGGAATTGACTCAAGAAGAATTCGGATTAAAGATGAAAACTGACCAAACATCATGTGGTCGCAGCCTATGGTCAACCACAGGGTGACAAGAGGGTCGACCACAGCTATTCGGGAAGTTCCCAGGAAAGGTGTGGTCACATGGTGTGGTAGCACAAAATGCGACCACAGGGTCCGACCATACAGTGTGTGGTCTCATATATTGCAACCATAGGTTCGACCACACATCCGACCACACGGTGATAGCAAGCATATTTTGAGACTAAACAAGGTTTTTGACTACTGTAATTTGATAAACTTAAACCCTAACTTCAATATATTAATTGTTTAGGTTCCCAATAGATTCAAGGTGACTTCCAAAGCTTAGAAGAGGAACAAATATCAATCAAAGGTGAGGGAACAAGACCTAAATTAATTGGATATTAACAAGCTGTTTTATTTCATTATGTCCAATACCATGAATGATTCTATGATTGCTTGCTTATAATGTGCATCTCACATGTCATCCAATATTATTATTATATTTTGCTCATGCATATTTATTTCTGTCTATTTACAATATGATAATGATGATGTTAGGGATAGACATGTGATTGTATGTGTGTGGTTAGTGTGCTTGATGAGAGTAGAGCATCAGGGGGAAGACGTGACATTATGATTTATCCTGGTCACCAGACTCTAGCTCTATCTCTACTCAAGTCTTGTTCACTGACATCGTCATATCGCCAATACCTTAGCATAACTATTACATCGTAGGACATCAGGGGAGATGGTCTCGGACCGTATAGTCTCTGACTTTGTTGGGGGGCCTTAGCTCTATCTCTATGGACGTATTGAGGGATGCTGGGGTGAGGCCTTGGATACATTGGATGACATTTAGGATTGGTTAGTTGTGAGCCCAATTTGCAAGCCCTCGCCAGCAAGGGTTTACGTATTGGTATAGGTAGGGCATCAGGGGAAGTGTTATGCACTATTTGATCCGGACACTTTAGCTCTATCTCTATTCCATGGTGGATGCATGTGGAACGGCAATGGTGTTTGATCCATTGGGCGGATTCACACACTCATGTATAGAGGTGCGGGGGCCTCCAATCCTTTCTATAGCACATTGCAAACTTAAAAACTAGACAAAGATATGAATTGAATGCATGCATATGTTTGTTGCATTGTTTTGTTTTCTCACTGAGCTCAAGTTGGAGAGCTGATCCTCGCACGCACAATTCTTTTTAGTTTGTGATGTTGCAGGTATTACGGTTGAAGATTATGTCGACACGCCAACATATGAACAGTTGGCGGCTATGGATGAGCAAGCTGTAGAGGACTATTATGATTCATTAAGCGAACGTTTCAACTATGGATACACTTAGTGTTTAACTTTCGTATTTGGATAGTTGTAATATGTATTAAATTATATTTTGGTTACTTGGAGATAACTGGAATATTAATTATTTATCATGATTAGACCTCAGTTCATTATTATTAAGACTTCTGCTATTTACTTTATTATCTCTGATTAATGTGGAATGTGTTTTGGTTTAACATGGTTGGCATAGCCTATACGAGATCCTGCTTGAAATGTTGGTTTATTGACGGTTTATCTCACCATTCTGGTTAGTTCAGAATTGGGGTGTGACAAGACCCCTCACCTGATTGCATCATTAGTGCAGTAATATCAGAAGCTCAACAGAAGGCATCAATGATTACCCTTGTTCAATACCTAATTAAGTATATAAGGTTTCATTAGGTTTGTTTCATAATTTTTAACTGGCATAGACAAGTCTTAGAGTCCATGCATAGGTCCCACGAAAAATCAAAAACCAAAAGGATAGTCTTCCTACACATTACTAGGCTTATAAGCTAATACTAACTGAGCCAGAAGATGGAACCAAAAAAGGGTTCCACCGGTACATGAGACCAGTTAACACTTAAAGTATTTTCTAAGTAGCTGGCACAGAAAGAATGAGCGGATGCTCGACCATCTAGTACACATACTATTATAAACCTTGAGTTTCTAGTAGTTTTTTCGAATGCAATGCTAGGTGATCAATCATCCGGTAATAGCTCTGCTTAACTATTAAGCCTAACTGGAGAATCTGAACTAAACGGTCCACCGGTAATTGGTAGAATGGTTAGGACAAATGCGGAGGTACATGCCTCCGGTTTGAGACTCTGGTTAATTCATTATCAATTAGCTAAGGCCTTTGCCTTGGTGGTATTACGATCTGGGCTAACCAGAAGAACGGGCATAACCATTCTATGGGTACGTGGCTCTGGTACAAACTCAGGAACCAGGTCACGAACGGAGCAGGATTCTCAAGTTTGGGAAACTTGCTCCCCACCTCCTTATTTCCATTTTAATTAGTGGGAAACTCATTCCTACCATTATTAAGTACAATGGGAGCCATTTATGGCTCCAATAATTCCTCTAATGGAACTGGTGAAACATAACCCTAAATCTAGGTCATTGATGGAATTTCCATTAATAGAGCTTCAACCACCAAGGTAATATCATTCATTCACTCACAAGAAGGAGGAAAGAAGAAACCCACATTCAATAACTCTCTCAATGAGTTAGGTAAACCTAAACCTAGGTTTCCTAAGTCATTAATGGTGGTCACCATCATTGGTGCTCAACCACCATAGTTGCTAACCATAAACACAAGGAAAAAGGAGGAAGTTCTTTGCACTTACCTCCAAAGGGATGGCTAGGGTTGAGTTCTTTGAGCTCAAGCTCCTCCCTTCTTCTTCTTCTTCTCACTCTCACTCTCATGGTCTCAAGAAAGGAGAAAAGGAGGGCTCAGTCCCCTTTTATAAGAAATCAGGGAGAGAGAGAGTGATTGGCTCGAGCTCAACCGGTTAAACTCAACCGGATGAACGTTATACCGATACGTTCTGCCAATTGGGCTAAAATACAGCTTATTGGCCAACTCTTTGGCCGATGCGTATCCCTTTCACCTAAGGTCTACTAGGACATCTTATAATACCCACTATATATAGTGAAGACTTACCTAAGGTCCAGATACCATCATAGAGTCTGCATCAAGTACTCCATCAGTCGATGTGTTGAGACCAGACATAGAAGGAATCTGGGTCAGTAAAGGGATTCTAGGTGTGGGTCTCACATCCCTAGCTCTCACCTAAGACACTAGAGGCTGGTTTCCAACCCTGTCCGTTTCCTTGCTCCAGCTATGAAAGGGGCGTACCCAAAGTTAGTCTACAATAAGCCTATATCAATACCTAAACCCCTATTGGCAAGGGTTGCCTGTTACAGGATATGAAAACCTAAACCAAGAAATATTACTAATGCAGGTACCCGTATCCTAGCTTAATGGACCAAGATAAACCATCCCATTCCAACTATCTGAATCCACTAGGACACAAGAAAATGACAAACAATCATGTTATCAAACATCCACATGTTATCAAACATTCCACAATCAACCAATTTAATATAGAGTTATAATATACAAATACATGTACAGTTATCACAGTTATTGGATGGCATGTTATCACACAATAATCCAAACAAGTAGCAAGCACATGCGCACATAAACAAGAAAATAAAATGAGTACTAATTCCTCACTTGTATTTGGTGATCTAATCTTTACTTTGTAGTAGACAGAGTCCTTTTCCTTGATTTCCTATGTCGGCTTACCTATTACACTTAAGGTATGAATGTTACCTATGATTGTTTATTCTCACTTCCATTAGGTCTAAGGTATCCTCATTAGTCTTAGGAACATGTCCTAGGGTCACTTGTTTTGTCTCACAGTCCATGATTGAAAATTCAACCAAAACAGGCTTACTGGAATAAGGTGGTCGATCATCTCAGTTTTATCAAAAGCCTAGGAATTTCAGTCTAAATGGATTCCAGAGGCTTGCACCTCTGTAGGGTTGCTTCTGCAGGTATTTTATGATAGGTTTGAATCATTGGATAGGATAGAATCATATTCCCATAGGTTATATGCAAGTATGGTTCATGACATTGAATGTTGGCTTTGCAACCACACGTGCCTATACACTTGGGAGCACATTCTACTCAAACTAATCATTCCAACATGTTCATTACGTCATTCTTAAGGTGTGGGATGTTTAACATAGTCCTAATAGTCAATTGGGGTAGAAAATACCAAGAATACACCTCTTTGGAAGTCATGCGGTCGATGACAATAGAGGCAGTCAATCAACTCAGTTTGATCGACCTCCTTGGTCGACCGCTTCATACCAGAGCGCTCGAACTGATTCAATTTCGATCATTTCTCTAAGGTACGGGGTTAAGGGCTATACTAGAGGGATTCTAAGCATCTGTACAACATCAATGGACATATTCTAATCATACTTGGATGTTATACATCATTATAAAGTCCTACTTTAATGCTTGTATTAGTTTATTCATTATCAGCATTATGGATTAGTTCTACCTATTCTCCATTAATGGCTTCTTTTGAAATCTTATTCTGGTATGATCAAAGGTTGGGTTTTACTTCCTAAGATCATCAAGGGTTCAATCTAAGTAAAGTAAGAATAGTTTCTAGGATTACCTTAATGCTTATGCACAAGCTGTTGTGGTGAGAAGCTTGTGGGAGGACCTTCAATGGTAGTTCTTCCTCTTCTTCTTCCTTCAACTTACTCTAATTCACTTTCTCTCTCTCCCAAGACATGTAAGAGGTTTTAATGTTCTCAATTAAGGTTCTTAGAGAGTTTATATTAAGGAGTTTATACAAGAGTTAGAGTTGCACTGCAACTCTTCCCTTAAGAGTCTTATTCCTAGTATAAGTGTAATGGAGGAGACTTAGAGGTTGCTAATTGACACTCCAACACATCCAAAAGTAGGTCCTACATAATCTGGGATGATCATGGGTGGTTAGGAACCAATTAGAACCAAGCCCAACTAAGTTAGACTCGGACTGACCTAATTTTGGGTTCTAGCGGTAGATCGAATAGGGGCGGTCGATCAACTCATTTTGGTGACCTCCTGTTTTGAATTGGTTCAGAATGGCTAGGCCTTGGTTGGTTCAACTGATTCTTTCCAAACAGAGTTTCTATACTAAGAGGTAAAGGGTTTTGACTTTTACCTAGAGTTCCATACGCTCCATTGATAATACGGATGCTGGGCTAGTGTCGGCAGCTATTATGTGAGAAAAATTCAAATTAGCCCATATTTTTGGGTGTAGGTTTCACAAACTATTTACAAGTACTATCAATAGGTACTATTTATAGATACTATTTACCTAGTTACTATTTATGGTTATTGTTTGTAAGACCCACAATCCACGAACCCGGTCTAACCTTACATTTCGTGTCGTGACCAGTATACATATCATGGTCGAGCCAAGTGGACCAAGTGTGTGAAGAAACCCAAGACCCAATAAGAAATTTTACTCAAAAATAGTCAAAATGAGGGTAGGGTCGCATGCCTAAATAGGTAGGGTCGACCCCACCTCAAAAGAAGTCCAAATCATGACTTTTTGGTCGTGGGGTCACAAGGGTCTCGAATTGTCTGACCCCCTAGCATCAACGCTAGGAAAACAGCAAAAACAGCACGAACCGAAAATTAAGAAACTTTCCTAATTTCAATTGGGACCTTTCCTAAACTCAATGAGACTTATTTTGGGAGGTTTTCCTCTATAAATAGGACATCCCTAAGCCTCTTTCACTCCTTTTAGAACCCTAATTGAAAGTGAGAGAAAGAGAAGAGAAGGAAGAGAAGAAGAGAAGGAAAACTTGAAGAAAAGGCTAAGGAAGAAGAAGAAGCTCAGAGAAATCTTTGAAACTCAGACTACAGAAGGTATGAACCTCAATCCCTATCTGAATTGAAAGCTTAGAATAGATTATGATGAAGTTAGGTTAGGAGAAACCCTAATACCATCCATCCATGGATGAATTCCAATGGAAATCATGGAAAACTATGAAAAGTGAGTAACTTGGAGTTTTGAGCCATAGAACAATCATAGAATGGACTATAAAAGTAAGCCAAAGGACCCAAACATGAAAGAATGGACTGTAGGATGAAAAGGTCGACTCAAACCAGATGCGGTCGCACGTAGAATCGACCCCTAGCTCCCGGGAAGTCCAGGGAAGCTGCGGTGGCACCTAGGGTCGATGGAACATCCGACCCTAGGATCGACCCTACCCCTGGGGTCGCATAAACCTGCGACCCTACATGCGACCCTAGCTTAACAGCAAGCCTAAAATTGTCAGAATGAATTCTAACTAAAATCTATCGACTTGTTAGGTTTTCCTATTGATATAAAAGTGATTCTTAAAGCTTGAAAGAGGATCTACACTCAAGCAAAGGTGAGGGAACAAGACCTAAACTAATTGGCTAATAATAAACTATTTTTATTTCTTGAGTCCAATGCCATGACTGATTCTATGCGTGTATGCTTGTAATGTGCATTCAACATGTCATCCAATATTTCTGCTATTAATGTTCATGCATATTTAATTCTATTTTATTTATAACATGATGATGATGATGATGATGATGATGATGATGCTAGGAATAGACATGTGAATGTATGTGTGTGGTTAGTGTGCTTGATGCGAGTGGAGCATCAGGGGGAGGACGTGACATTGTGGTTCAGCCTGGTCACCAGACTCTAGCTCTATCTCTACTCAAGTCTTGTCCACTGACATCGTCGTATCGCCATTACCTTAGCAGAACTATTACATCGTAGGGTATCAGGGGAGGTGGTCTCGGACCGTGTAGTCTTCGACTCTGCCGGGGGGCCTTAGCTCTATCTCTATGGACGTATTGAGGGATGCTAGGGTGAGGCCTTGGGTACACTGTTTGACATTAGGATTGGTTAGTTGTGAGCCCAGTTTGCAAGCCCTCGCCAGCAGGGGCTTACGTGTTGGTATGGGTAGAGTATCAGGGGAAGTGTGATGCGGTGTGGTCCTAAGCACTTTAGCTCTATCTCTATCCCATGGTGGGTGTATGTGGGACGACAATAAACGTTAACCTTTGGGCGGCTTTACACACTCATGTATAGAGGTGAGGCGGCCATCGAACCTTTCTATAGCACATTGCAAACTTATATACCAGACCACAAATATGAATTGAATGCATGCATATGTTTGTTGCATTGTTTTGTTTTCTCACTGAGCTCAAGTTGGAGAGCTGACCCTCACATGCGTAATTCTTTTAGTTTCTGATGTTGCAGGTATTACGATTGAAGATTATGTCAACACACTAACCTATGAACATGTGGCGGCTATGATGAGCAAGTTGTGGAGGACGAACATGGTTCATTAAGCGAGCGTTTCAACTATGGATACACTTAGTGTTTAATTTTCGTATTTGAATATTTGTAATATGTATTAAATTATGTTTTGGTTACTTGAAGATAAATGAAATATTAATTATTTATCATGACTAGACCTCTGTTCATTATCTGTAAGACTTCTGTTATTTACTTTATTATCTCTGATTAATGCGGAATGTGTTTTGGTTTAACAAAAATTGGGATAGCCTATTCGAGAACCTAGTTGAACCGTTGGTTTATTAACGATTCATCATACCATTCTGGTTGGTGCAGAATTGGGGTGTGACATTGTTTATGTGTCCCATTATTATGGCACTTCTCTATTATTTACATACAGAAGAAGGAAAAGGGTTCCACAATTATTTTCCCAATACTGCTGATCTTGTTCTTGATTCTTTAAAGGATCTTGCAATAAATACGATGGAGGGTGTAAATCATAACCATGTTAAAGCAAACCAACTAGTGGACACTAGGTTTGCTATGACACACAGTGGAAAAACACAAGCAATGGCGGTATGAAGTTTGAATAAAAAATGACAATAATGATATAAGAAATTTATGTGGTTCGATCAATGTGATCTACGTCCACGGGAAAGAGGAGATTCTCATTAAATCAAAGAGAAAGGGAAGATTACAAAGTACACCTTATAGAGTGGCACGAATACACATGATTGCAACAAACTTCAACCATTAAAGTAAGAACACTATTTTCTCTTACTAATTTCTTCTCTCTTTCTTGCTTCCTTCTTGCGTTTTATGACTAGGTCAGAAAAGACTCTTAACTACTCCCTCTATCACAATTATATTTGTAATAGAAAAGTGATTGAGGGAGTAGAGGGATCTTTACCACAACTTTCCTAATTTCTCTAACTAAAAAAGGAAAGATAGGATACAAGCCATAATAAGCCCGGATATCAAGCCACAAAATAACAAGGGAAAATTTCTCCCACCGCCCCTTTAGGAATCCTAAAAGGCAACCACCCCCAAGTTGACTCAAAATGTCTCCCACCTCCTCTGCTTTGAAAATATTCTCCCCCATTTAATTTGGTGATGATCACCAATATTTTTTGGATAATCAGATAATTATACTGTAAGCACCCCATTTTTGTCATCCCTAACTAAGCAGAGTCTTCTTGGTGTGTAGACAACAAAGGTAAAGAGGTGAGTGAAAGTTTGGATTTTGACTACGATTTCAAAGCAGTTTTCAATAGGTCCCATATTAAGGTTTTGGCCTTTAACCTGTATGGAGGCCTAGGTCATGGAATTACCTTCGAAATGAGACCAGAATCATTCAATTTCGATATCAAATGAAAAAGATATGACCATTTTAGTCGGATGATAAGTACAAGGGAGGTTTCTAAAATTATCATAAAATCCCAGGGGTTTTCATGCAAATTATCGTAAGTTGGATTAATCGAATTTCAAATTATCATATCTTGATCATCTGACATCCGAATCATGTAGTGTAAGTACCAATATTCCTTATTTTCAGTCCTCTTCAAAGTAGATGTGAAGAATCCTGGGCAGAGGCCACCGATGGGTTCCATGCAAGCTTGCATGCATAATTATCAATAAAACTTCAATTCTTCATATCTTGAAAGTTTTACGTCCAAATTAGGTGATTTAAGTGTCACTATTCTTTATTTTATGTCCTCTACAAAGTGGACATAGAAAATCCAAGACAAGGGTCATCAGAAGATTCCATGCAGAATTGCAGCCAAAATGGCTCATCAAAAGAGAGAGAGATAGAAAAGCCAGTCTTAACCCCAACCTAATCAATCTAGTCCAGCTCAATCCATCCAGACTAGCCCAGATCAAATTGGTCCAACCCATGTGCACATACATATATACATATATATTGCATATTATATATTATATGATTATGCATATATGTATATAATATTTATTTATATGTGGGATGTGTGTGTGCTGGCCGTGGGATCCCATATGGAAAGAAGATATCGAGAGGGAAATGGAGGAAAGAAGAAATTCGGTCAAAGATTGGAAAAAAAATAAAGAAAAGGAAAGAGTTCGGCCATCCGAGAGAAGTATTAGGAAAGAAAGTTGGGGATAGGAAGAATAGAAAGGAAAAAATAAAGAAAGAAAATAAAAGGAAATTTAAGAGAGAGAAAAGAGGAATGGAAAGAAGAGATTGGAGAGAAAAGATCAGGAGAAAGACGAGAGGAGGAGAAAAAAATAGGGACGAAGAGAAGAGAGAAAACGAAGAAGAAAAAAAATCTGAGAAAAGAAATCTAAAAAGAGGGAGAACTAGAGAGAGCGGTGGAGATTGAGAGAAGAGAGCGGTTGAGATTTAGGGAGAGAAGATCCAATTGAAAGAAAAAAAAAAGGAAAGAATGGAAAGACCGGATTCATAGAGAAAGTAAGAAGGGAAAGATTGGAGAGACAGATATAGGCCAGATCTAAAAGTGAGAAAAAAGTTCAGGGCAGAAAACTAAGAGATCGGACTAAAGAGGGGAAGTTGGAGAGAAGGAGCAGAACCGGTAGCCAGGGAGGAAAAAATAATGAGAGAAAGAGATCGAGAGGAAGAAAAAAACCAGCAGGAGGGGAGAAATAGAGAGCTGCGAGAGAGAAGGAAGGAAGATGAAGAAGAGAGCTGAGAGAAGAGAGGGAGAAGAGTTGAAGGAGAACCCCTACGACTCAGGTAAGCTGCCAATCCCTGTTGTTTTTTTTTTATTGTGTGTTTGGCTTCACCCCACCACCGATACCTACTCCATCACCAATTCTTGGAGTCACATCTGCCATTGTCACCTGCAGCCATCACAGCAAGCCACACTCCCCCATCCCAGCCTAAAACCATAACCCAACATCCCACACCTGTAACACATCCCTACTGCCAACCGACACCTTCAACTTCATCCCATAAACCATCCCAGATCGACACAACCGCATGCATACCCCACCTTACCTGGTCTGATCCTCATAACCGTGACACCTGCTAACCTCACCAAACTACCATCTAACCACCTCCTTCGGCCTACTACACCATGCGACATTACCCAGTTGCATCAAACTCCATCTGTCCCACTAAATTCCCCTACCAGTACCCACTTGGTCATCACCCGATATATATCTAATCACCAAATCCCAACAGCAGTGCAACACTTCTCACGACCTGTCCACCCGTGCACCTTCAATCCCCACCATAGTCCTGCTATCACTGAAAATAACCCACCTGTCCTACCACCTCACTAACCGAGCACCATTACACCTCCATCTCACAGCCATGCTCCACACCACCTTCTCACTTCTATCCCCTCACATGCACACCTGTCCCGACACACACCTCACTAGCTGATTCACACTTTCGCACAAGCCCAATACCATGCTATACCTCCACCCACCGAATCCAAACCCTATAAGCCACCT
>CM053273.1:37263199-37391991 GCA_028583415.1 Protea cynaroides
AATTGTCTCAGGAAAGGAGAAAAGGAGGGTCTAGTCCCCTTTTATAAGAAATCAGGAAGAGAGAGAGAGAGAGAGTGACTGGCTCGAGCTTAACTGGTTAAAGTCAACTAGATGAATGTTATACCGGTATGTTCTTTCAGTTGGGCTAAAATACAGCTTATTGGCCAACTCTTTAGCCCTGATGTTTTGGGATGCGTATCCTCTTTACCTAAGGTCTACTAAGACACCTTATAATACCACTATACATAGTGAAGACTTACTTAAGGTCTAGATACCACCATAGGGTCCACATCAGGTGCTCTATCAGCCAATGTGTTGAGACCTGGCATAGAAGGAATTTGGGTCAGTAAAGGGATTCCAAGTGCGGGTCTCATAATCCCCCCAATTTATAAGAATTTCACCCCTGAAATTAAGACGTACCTGAGTCTTCAAATAGATGTAGATATTTCTTTTGCCTTGCATCTTTACTTTCCCATGTGGCTTTTTTAATTGCATAACTGTGCCAATGAACCTTCACATAAGGGATGGAATGGTTCCGCAATTGATGTACTTTTCTGTCTAATATCGTCACTGGCTTTATGATGCAAGATAGATCTCTGTCAATTTGAGGAACTTTCTGCGCTCAAGATGTGAGATGGATCATGAATATACTTATTTAGAAGTGAAATGTAAAATATGTCATGACCTTCTGATAGCGCAGGAGGCAAGGCTAACTGATATGCCACTTTATCGCTTCTCCTCAAAATCTCATATGGACCAATATATCTGGGACTCAGCTTCCCTTTCTTTCCAAAGCGTCGAATACCACGGTGGGACGACACTTTGAGGAATACCTTGTCACCAACTTGAAACTCCAATCTTTACGTCACCTATCCACATAACTCTTCTGTTTGCTTTGAGCTACCTCGATTCTCTTCCTGATTGATCCACTTTATCATAAGTGTCTTGTATAATATCAGGCCCCAATATTCATCGCTCACTTACCTTGTTCCAATACAACAGAGTTCGGCATCGCCTACCATACAGTACCTCATATGGAGCAGCGCCAAGAGTGGCCTGGAAATTGTTGTTGTAGGCAAACTCTATCAAAGATAAATACTTGTCCAAGTTGCCTTTGAAATCCAAAGCGCAAGATCAAAGCATGTCTTCTAATATTTACACTATGCGTTCAGATTGTCCATCAGTCTCAAGATGGAACGCAGTACTGAACTTTAACTGTGTGCCCATGGCTTTCTGTAAACTCTCAGATCCCTATCTGACACAATGCTCATCGGCACACCATGTAATCTCACAATGTTATCAATATATAGCTTGACCAACCTGTCCATAGTGTATGTTGGCCTAACAGCTACGAATTGGGCTACCTTTGTGAGACGATCCACGATTACCCAAACTACATCTACATTATTTGACGTCAAGGGTAATCCTATCACGAAAGCCATGGTAATATGATCCCACTTTTACTCCGAGATCGATAATGGTTGAAGCAATCCAGGTGGTCTTTGTCTATCTGCCTTCACTTGCTGACAAGTAAGGTACTTGAATACAAAAACTGCCACATCAGCCTTTATAACCCTCTAGTAGTAGGCTTTCTTCAAATCTTAGTACATCTTAGTATTGCTAGGGTGAACTGTAAAAAGAGAGGAATGAGGTTCAATCATGATAGTCTCCTTCAAAATTTTGGCAAATTCAAGCACACAATATCTTCCTATGTATTTGATCAAACCCTTGCTATCAACAGAGAAATCTGGGTCTTGCTTTCCTTTCTCAAGGTTATGCTTGAGAGTCTTCAAGTGAGCATCACTGTTAATAGCATCTTTGATCTTTTCTAGTAGGATAGGCTGAATAGTCAAGGTACAGAGTAGCTCAGCTGCTGCCTATATCCACTCTATCGTAACAGTGTCAGTAATAGAGGGCTTAGCATCGAGAGGAGGTTCAAGAACCAATGTATGGGCCATATTGCGCCCTACCTTGCTTTCAGCTGACTCAAAAGTTTCCCCTTCCACCATAACCATCGCCTTCCGACTGAGAGCATCAACCACCAGATTGGCCTTGCCAGGATGATACTTGATGATGTAGTCATAATCCTTTAACAACTTTAACCACCTTCGTTGTCTCATGTTTAGTTCTTTCTGGTTGAATAAATGGGTTAGGCTCTTATGATCCAACATTATGCAGAACTTTTTGCCATATAAATAGTGCCTCTATATTTTTATGGCAAAAATAATGGTTGTAAGCTCTAAGTCATGAGTGGTGTAATTCTTCTCATGCACCTTTAACTGCCTCAAAGCATAGGGCACAACATAGTCATCCTGCATGAGCACACATCCCAACCCAATTTTGAAGCATTCGTATAAACAGTGAATGTACTCTTCTTAGATGGAATGATCAGAACTGGAGCAGAGACAAGCTTCTCCTTGAGAGTCTTAAAACTTTCTTCACATTTATTTGACCATTCAAACTTTATACCCTTCTTGGTCAACCCCATCAACGGTATGACTATATGGGAGAATCCTTCAATGAAGCACCGGTAATAGCCAACTAATCCAAGGAAACTTCTAACCTCTGTCACCAAGGTGGATGTCTTTCAGTCCATGACTGCACTAACCTTTCCAGGGTCCACTGCTAATCCTTGTGCTGATATAATATACCCCAAGAATACTACTTGTCTGAGCCAAAACTCGTACTTCTTGAACTTGGCATACAACCTTTCCTGTCTCAACTTTTGTAATGCCAAGCGGAGGTGTTCCACATAGACGGTATCATCGGGTAAATAAATAAGGATGTCATCGATGAAAACGATGACAAACTTACCTAAGAACTCATGGAATACCCAGTTTATGAGCTCCATAAATGAGACTGGAGTGTTTGTTAATCCAAAGGACATGACCAAAAACTCGAAGTGACCATAACTTATCCTGAATGCTGTCTTGGGTACATCACTCCCTTTAATCTTTAACTGGTGATAGCCCGACCATAGGTCTATCTTTGAAAACACACTTGCCCCCTACAGTTGGTCAAGCAAATCATCGATTCAAGGCAAGGGATACCGATTCTTGATTGTCAACTTGTTCAATTCTCGATAATCAATGCATAAACAGACATTGCCGTCCTTCTTTACAAAAAGCACTGGTGCTCCTCAGGGTGAAATGCTGGGTATGATGAAACCTTTATCCAGATCTCCTAAAGCTGTACCTTGAGTTCCTTTAACTCGATAGGAGCCATACGGTATGGAGCCTTAGAAGTAGGAGCTGCTCTTGGGACTAAGTCGATCACAAATTTTGTCTCCCGATCTGGTGGTAGACCAGGTAGCTCTTCAGGGAATACATCGGAAAATTCATTCACTACCGGTATGTCTTCTATTGTTGGCATCTCTGCTTCGGTATCCAATACTGACACTAGATAACTTTTGCACCTTGGTGTATGAGTTTAGATGCTTGTAGTGCCGACAGAAATAACTTGTGACATTTCTTGGTCTTGTCACCGGTGTAAACAAAGGCTTCTCCAGCGGTATGCTAGAATAAAATTTGGTGCTTGGAACATAGGACATTGGCTTGGTGTTTTGCTGACCAATCTATTCCCAAAATTACCTCAAAGTCCTTCATCTCAAGGCAAACGAGGTTAGGCTACAAAAAGCTACCCTCTATAACCACATTGCACAGTCCATAATAGTCTTCTAGATCGGGCTTGGACCCCATGGGTGTATGTATTATCAGCACACAAAATATCTTACGTGACGGCATTCCTAACTTAACGGCGAATGTTGGGGAAATGAATGAGTGCGTAGCCCCAGAATTAAACAATACACGTATATATATATATATATATATATATATATATATATATATATATATATATATACATATGAATTACTACATGTCATGCAAGATGATGCTTTTCTCCAAAATTTAAAATACCTATAACGACTCCAGGTGAGCCTTCTACATCATCAGCAGATAAGGCAAAGACCTTGCCTTGCCCCGATGGTGATGCTTTCTTCGGTTCTCGGCATGTCCTTGCAAAGTGGTCCGACTTTCACAATTAAAACAAGTGTCATAGGGTACAAAAGAGGCACTTGAAGATATAAGCCTTGGCTGAATAGTCATGGGCATAAATGCGGGCTTGCTCTAAATGGAGGTCGGATTACTATAAGTAGACCTCACATTAGATGGAGCAAAAGAAGCTGTCATAGATGAACTAGGGCAATGAGCCTGAAACTGCTTGTTGGGGCAGTTGTCAATGATGCTCATGGGCCTCTTTAGCCTTGATAATTCTGACGGTACCCATCCTTAGCACTATTTATCACTTGCATGGTGTCACTGTACTCTGTCATTCTCATGGACTCCACTATGACCTTGATGTCACCCCTCAATCCCTGCACAAAGCATCTCAGCTTAGGCTCTTCATCCATCATCGATGCGGGAGATAAGTAGAAGAGTTCCTCGAACTTCTGTTGATATGCCTCAACAGTATTACTCCCCTACAGGTTCTGGGGGAAAAAGTTCTTGTAGAATGCTTCCTTGAATATCTGCCATGTGATCTCCCCATGGTGCCGCATCAAAGTAGGTTGGATGCCCTTCCACCAATCATAGGGCACCCCTTTTAACTGAAAGGTTGCACATAGCAGCTTTTGTACCTTAATGCACATAAGGGTCTCCAAAGTCTTCTCCATCGCTTGGATCCAAATAGCTAGTTGCATTGGATTGGTATCCACCCCCGTAAACTTTAACGGGTGCATACGCTGAAAATTGTTCATAACCTTTGCCCCATCTAATTGAGGCTGTAATGGATACCCACCATGGCAGGATGAGTATTAACTAAGGGCACCGGTGCTAGATCATGATGGACAAGCGGTACAAGGGGCACCTGCTCATGCACATGTGGTGCAAGAAGAGTTGGAGGTATGCCTCCACCCTGTGCTTGTACTGGAACTGGTGGAGCTGGAGGCACTCCTCGCAGAGCAGCCAATAATTCATTAAAGACTGTAGCTGTATTCCTTTGTTGGTCTTCGAGATTTTGTACTAAACCACTCATGACTACCACTATATCTGTCGCTGTTTACACTGGGGGCGGTGGTGGAATACTTACTAGTGGTAGAGGAGGAGGTGGTGGTGGTGGTGGTGGTGAATTTGAACCACCCTGGCCCACACTACTCTCATCCTTGGCTGGATGATTTGCATTGGAATTTCTTCCTCTAGGCCTTTTCCTTATAGGCATTGCTTACCAAATCTTGTAGGTTCATAGAGCAAATCTGTAAATGCCCAACGTTAATATCAACCATAATTCCAATTAAACCATAACAATAGCTTAAACACTTTATGTTATGGTAGTTATAATCAATGCATCATAAATTTCCATGTTTCAAGTCCAATCAAGCTATTTTCCTGAACCGATAGCACGCTCCACCGGTTGGGTGTAACCGGTTAATAATCCCCCCAATTTATTGGGGAAGTGGATGATCGGCACCGGGTGAATTAACTTCCGGTTAGTCATCCAGTTCGTATCACTTGTAAAAGAACCTGACTTCCAGTAGGTTAAGTGGATGAAGTGACGGATGACTGTTCATCCGGTTTTTCTGCCGGTTGAATATTTGGAAATTTTTTTAAGTTTACAACATACCGGAGGCACGGAAGCGGTTTTACATGACTCCAGTAAATTCGAATGTATTCGGTTAATCCTTGGTGCCCAAAAGTCTAATTGGCTCTATTTTTGGTTAACCAGCTAAATGAAGCGGTAACAGGGCTTAAGTGACCGATTTGCCGGTACCATGAAAGCCAAAATCCTATAAAAAGGCTTATGGTTTCTCATTTGGAGCCCACACCAAAAAAAATTTGGGAGAAAGAGAGAAATAGGGTTCCCTCCGGTTCTCCAAGGCTCTTCCCTTGTTCCTGGTGATTCCAACTACGTTAGGTGATAAAAACCCCATCTATTTTGATTTCAAGTATATTCCTTCCTTTATGCTTATTGTTCTAATTCCTTGGGAGCATACCTAGGTTTCATTCCATATAATAGTGACCTAATAGGTTTAGGGCATTGTTTTCCCATTTCATTTTGAAAAATCATGTCCTACTTGCCCAACCCATCATTCTAACTGAGATTCGTCTATTTGCCCAATCTTGTAGGTATTATGACACGTCGCAAGGAGGGTAGGGTTGTCCCAGCCAAGAGGTTTGACAGGACATGCTTCCTATCTTATGATTGCAGCCAAAACTAGCAGAAGTTAGGCATAGCCATGATCGAGGCAGGACCTTACGTTATCCTGGAGGAACTGACCCGGTTCACTACTGGGGTGCACTTCAATTCACTAGGTTGGACCCTAGTCCTGCAGATTCGAAATGACGTATACCCCAACTTGGTAAGGCATTTCTTTTACAATATGGGCTATACTGTGGACGAGGTAGGTGTGCTACGTTTTACCAGCATGGTGAAAGGCGTACTTATGACTATAAGCATTGCCAGTCTGGGTGAAATACTCAACATTTCCATTGCTAGAAGAACCATGTATTTTGGGCCTTCTCAGGTTGTAGACTACCCAGAGGATCAGTGGGTCACCTTACGCCGAGAGCTTATCCTTCCCGACCTGCTGGATCTGGAGAATAAAAACATTGAGCCCGACTATCGACCCATTCCTAGGATCATCACTCGCATTATTCAGCACAATATACTCCCCAAAGCTGGACACATAGATGAGCTGAACACATTTGGTACATATGTAACACATTGCATACTTCAAGGAGAATAGCTATGTCTCTTATACATCATCTTGAGACACATGCTATTCTTGGTAGACCACCTGGGTCCAGACGGAAGACTACCATATGGTCTCCTGTTGTCTTATATATTTGCTCACTTTGGGGTGAGCTTCGCTGGAGAAGAGATGAAAAATGGAAAGGAATCTTTCCCATTTGGTTGGACCAGCGTTGTTCAAATGAAACTGCATGAAGTGGTGATGTTTGACCCAGAGCTCGAGGCCATCGAAAAGTTATGTAGGAGAGCATGTCGGAGACATCCAGTAACATATAGAGTAGCAGTCAGGGAGGATAGTGATAACGAGAGGGAAGTCCCAGCAAGAGACGGGGCTTCTACTTCTACAGTAGTAGCTAGACCTCGAGGACGCACGGCTCAAGTTAAGGAAATGTTCACCGCTATCCAAGAGAGTCAATGGAAAATCATTGAGGAGCTAGCTGGCATGCAACGTGTTCAGCAGACCATAGTGAGGCGTCAGGATGCCTTTGATGAGGATCTCTGACAGGTTCGAGCCTCCATGATGCCTACTCCACTATCAGTTAATGATCCTCAGTGATCACACTTTCTTTTCTTACTATGTGTTCGATACCAGCACCTACTTTTTGGCACTTACTATTTGTATAAGGTAACTGTCCGGGTTGTGGACTGTATCCTATTTTGTACTCAATATATATATATTATTCTTACTTTACTTATGCATTATTTTCTTGCTTAGTTCTCATAATTGGTGACTAAATTATTGTAGTCCTTATCACTACTGTTGGTTTGTACAAGTCTTTTAGTTAACCTATGCATTTGCCACTGATACATGAAAACACGTGTGCAAGGAAAACTTATAAGTAATACAAAGTTGTTTGCTCTGATACTAGTATTGTCACAGTCCATTCTGGAGAATCATGCATGATATCCTGGTCGACCCTTGTGGCACCTGAATACATCTAAGATCGCTACCACAATGATTACAAAATAAATCCCACAGTCTACACATGTAATTGCCATAATAATTCGAGAACAATAATAATATAACTGAAAGTATTTAATATCGACAGATGCAATTAATGATAAAATATCCCATACTATGAATCACATTATCTGCTACAAACCATTTTCCTTCACAAAATACTACCATTATATCTATGTACAAATACCCAAATAAAAAGTGAGTGAATAAGTTACATTGTTCATGATAGACCTCTTCATTTACCACAAAAAATAATCAAGTATCTAGAGTATATATCGAGAAAGGGAAAAAGTAAGGGAAGGGCTACGTCATGCGTAGACGCAGTCGCTGTAGGTGCAGTCCTTGCCGTGCTCTCCACCAACATCATCAGGGCCAGTAATCACACTAGCCAAGGGAGACTCCATAAAATCAGCAATAGATAAATCACCTGTAGAAGGATCTGAAAAATAGTATCGACATGAGGGTGAGCTCACATCCTAGCTCAGTGAAAAATCTAGTATCACATGCAATGCACATACAACAACCAATGCTATGAATGCAATTTATTTTACATTAGGTCTCAGGTTTGTATTTCTACATCCTAGGTAAAGATAGTAGTTGAATACACAACCCCCGGCCGTTAAACGGCTTCTACAAGCTAACTCCCCTCTTGGGGACTCCCATCCTTATAGGGTTCATTGCCTCTAACCATAGACCTCACAGACGTCAACTATCATACACTCATACGTCACTAACTCCCCTTAGGGTCGCCTAACCTTCGAAAGTGCAAAACTATGCCAGTACCTTTACCCTTACTGGAGGGGCGTAGGAAACAGGGAATGGTAGCACCTATGTCTAATATATTCATTCATTTCACTTTGGCTACCTGCCAGTAGAAGTCCCTAGACCACCACTCCCATGGATCACGTGCCCCCACTAGCATGTTGACATAACCATTGTACTATCCACCAGTAGAGAACCATGGCTCCATTCCCATTGATCACCGTGTCTACTACTAGTGTGTTTAGATTCCAACATGATCCATGTAGCCATACTCCTGTGCGTCACACGAACTGCCATACATGGTTGCAATCCAACATGACTAGTGCACCCACACTCCTATGCGTTATACAAGCCATCATACATGGTCGCATCAATTTATAAATAAAACTATACTCTAATGGTGAACCCTAGCTCCATCCCATGGATCATCGTGTTTCTGCTAGAACCTAGCATCAGCATCGTGACCCGTATATCGTACTCCCATACTCCACACGTCTACCATACCCATATAATTAAATAACATTCATAGTTATTATAATGCAAAGGCATGCTCATACATAGCAATCATGAAAAACATACAAATAAATAACAATCTAAGCATGTTACTAGGAAAATAGACATGTTATAAAAATGTCCTATATCTAAGGACTAGACCTGTAAGAACCGCACGCCTCGAATCCGGTCTAACCTTACATTCTCGTGTCGTGACCGGTCTTCCCATCATAATCGGCTCAAGTGAACCAATTGTATGAAGAAACCACAAGATAAGGAAAATAACGAGTCAAATTTAGTTGGTGTGGTTGACTGTTTAAGATCGTGTGGAAGCAACCAGTTAAAAATTAAAAACCAAAAAATTTGGTTGTGTGGTAGCAGTTTTGAGGGGTGTGGTCGATACGTGTGATCGACCACACATGAGACCACACAACATGTGGTCGCATATTATGGACTTGTGGTCGAGGATTCTACGACCCCACGTGTGACCACACGATGCTGAACTGACTCCGGTAAGACCCGTATCGAACTAATCGGTCTTACCACCTTGTACCAGGTCTACCCATCATGGTCGAGCCAAATGGACCAAGTGCGTGAAGGAAATGATGAAACCAGGTACTAAACTGACCCAAAAATAGTCAAAATGAGGGTAGGGTCACATACCCAGACCAATAGGGTCGACCCCCCTCACATAGAAGTCAGACCCCTGATTTTTCACTGGGGGTCGGACAACTTAGGAACTGGGGGTCGACGGGACCTCCGACCCCCTCATCGACCCCCTATTTGTCGACAGAAACCGCAAATAGGAAACTTTCCAAATTTTAATGGGATTCCTTCCTAATCTCAATGGGACTTATTTTTAGGGATTCTACTCTATAAATAGGAAGTCCCTAAGCCTCTTTCACTCCTTTTGAAACCCTAATTGAGAGTGAGAGAAAGAGAAGAGAAGAAGAAGAGTAGGAAAGTTGGAGAAGAAGACCTACTTGAAGAATTCAGAGAAATCTCTGAATCTCAGCAAAGCTAAGGTATGGGCAAGCTTTCTATCTGATAGTCTAAGACTTAGAATAGTTCATGAAGAGAGTATGGTTTAGGAGAAACCTAAATCATACACCCATGGGAAGATTTTGATGAAAGCCATGGAGAAATCATGGTAGACAAGGTAAAGAAGAAACCTAGTGTTTTAAGCCATAGAACAAGCCTAGAATGGATTGTGGAAGTAAGCCATAGGACCCAAAAGTGAAAGAATGGACTGTAGAATGAAAATCCCCAGTGTTCGGGAAGTCCAGAATAGGGGTGGTCGCACCCAGGGTCGATGGAACATCCAACCCTGGCATCGACCCTACCCTGGGGGTCGATGTATACTGCTACCCTACCTGCGACCCACCCTTCGACCCGTGCTTAAAAACAAGCCAAAACTTGTCGAAATGACTTCTAACCAAAATCTATCGACTTGTTAGGTTTTCCTATTGATATAAAGGGATTTTTAAAGCTTGAAATAGGATCAACACTCAGGCAAAGGTGAGGGAACAAGACCTAAACTAATTGGCTAATAATAAACTGTTTTTATTTCTTGAGTCCAATACCATGATTGATTCTATGCGTGTATGCTTGTATGTGCATTCAATATGTCATCCAATATTCCTGCTATTACTGTTCATGCATATTTAGTTTTGTTTATTTATAACATGATGATGATGATGCTAGGAATAGGCATGTGAATGTATGTGTGTGGTTAGTGAATATGGTGCGAGTAGGGGATGGTATCAACCAGTACAGCCATGCCATTTTCATGGGATGTACATTGTGCCATGGTTCTACTCAAGTCATGTCCACTGACATCGTCGTATCGCCATTACCTTAGCAGAACTATTACGTCGTAGAGTATCAGGGGAGGTGGTCTCAGACCGTGTAGTCTTTGACTCTGTCGGGGGGCCTTAGCTCTATCTCTAAGGATGTATTGAGAGATGCTGGGGTAAGGCCTTGGATACACTGTTTGACATTAGGATTGGTTAGTTACGAGTCCAGTTTGCAAGCCCTCGCCAGCAGGGGCTTACGTGTTGGTGTGGGCAACCGGTACAGCCATGCCATTTTCATGGGGTGTATATTGTCCATGGTGGGTGCATGTGGGATGACAGTGCCATTTTCATTGGGTGGATTCACACACTCATGTATAGAGGTGAGGCGGCCACCAAACCTTTCTATAGCACATTGCAAACTTATATACTAGACTACAGATATGAATTGATTGCATGCATATGTTTTGTTGCATTGTTTTGTTTGCTCACTGAGCCGTGATGTGTGCTCACCCTTTCGACGTCGAATATTTTTAGTTGATGATGCAGGTACCACGGTTGAAGACTATATGAATACTTCTGTGTACGGACACGTCGCTGGAATGGAAGCTGAAGACTTTGTGAAAACGCATGACTCTTCATGCGAGTGCAACGCATGCGTTATTGATTAGATTTTATTTGAATTATTAAGGAAATGTAATTTGATATTTTATTTACTTATGTCTCGGTTAATACAACATAACTTGATATTTTATTATTGATTATTATATTTAGATTCCTCAGTTCATTTATTATTAAGACATCCGTTATTGTGTATTTATTCTGATTATGATTGTGGATGTGTATTGTAAGCCCCATGTCAAACTAATCCGATCTTACCACCTTGAACCAGGTCTACCTATCGTGGTCGAGCCAAATGGACCAAGTGCGTGAAGGAGATCGTGATCCCAGGTATTAAACTGACCCAAAAACACTCAAAAAGGGGCGAGGGTCGCACACCCAGTGAGGTGGGGTCGGACCCCCCCAGCACAAAAAGTCAGACCCTCAGTATTTAACCGGGGGTCGGACATTTTAAAACCAAGGGTCGACGGGATCTCCGACCCCCTCATCGACCCCCAGTCTATCGACAAAAACTGTGATATGGAAACTTTCCAAATTTCAATGGGATTCCTTCCTAATCTTAATGAGACTTATTTTGGGAGTTTCTACTCTATAAATAGGACGTCCCTAAGCTTATTTCACTCCTTTTAGAACCCTAATTGGATTGAGAGAAAGAGAAGAGAAGAGAAAGAGAAAGAGAAGAGAAGGAAAGTGGAGAAGAAGATCAAAGAGAAGGCTTCAGAGAAACAAGCCTAATTCTCAGGTATGGATACTATCTCCATGTAATTCTACAAACCTTAGAATAGATAAAGAAGAGGGAATGATCTAGGAGAAACCCAAATCATCCACCCATGGTTAGGTTTTCATGAAAAACCATGGGAAAAATCATGAAAGCCATATAGGTGAGTGAACTACGGTTCTAGACCATAGAACATGTATGGAATGGATTGTAGAAGCAAGCCATAGGAACCCAAACACAAAGAATGGACTGTAGGAGGAAAAATTGACTAAACCCACAAGAGGTCGCACGGGGGGTCGATGGCCAATCGACCCTACCAGACCCTGATCATCGACCCCAAGTGTTCGGGAAGTCCAGACTGTGGGTGGTCGCACCCAGGGTCAATGGAACCTCCGACCCTAGCATCGACCCCCAGTTAACAGCATGCTTTTTAAAGTCTGAATTAATTTTAATTAAATTTTATCGACTCGGTTAGGTCTTCTAGTGATATAATATCGATATATAGTTGATTCTTAAAGCTTGAAAGAGGACATACAATCAAGTAAAGGTGAGGGAAC
Source organism: Protea cynaroides (assembly GCA_028583415.1). Classification (NCBI taxonomy): domain Eukaryota; kingdom Viridiplantae; phylum Streptophyta; class Magnoliopsida; order Proteales; family Proteaceae; genus Protea; species Protea cynaroides. The sequence goes on from CM053273.1 coordinate 37,275,851, forward strand.
AAGACCTAAACTAATTGGTTAATAATAAACTGTTTTATTTCTTGAGTCCAATACCATGATTGATTCTATGCGTGTATGCTTGTAATGTGCATTCAACATGTCATCCAATATTTCTATTATTACTGTTCATGCATATTTAAATTTATTGATTATAACATGATGATGATGATGATGATAGGAATAGGCATGTGAATGTTTGTGTTTGGCTGGTGTACATGGTGCGGGTAGGGATGGTATCAATCGGTACTTCGATGCCGTTCTCATCGGGGTATATTGTGCCATTGTCTATTCAAGTCATGTCCACTAAGCAAGTGGTTGATGTGTTTGATGCGAGTGAGTATTAGGGGGGTGTCGTAGGCCGGGCCTACACTTTAGCTCTATCTTTAACTCAAGTCTTGTGCATTAGCATCGTCGTATCGCCATTACTTTAGCAGAACTATTACGTCATGGTGTATGAGGGGAGGTGGTCTCGGACCGTGTAGTCTCTGACTTTTTCGGGAGCCTTAGCTCTATCACTATGGGCGTTCTGAGGGATGCTGGGGTGAGGCCTTGGATACACTGTTTGACATTAGGATTGGTTAGTTGCGAGCCCAATTTGCAACCCTAGGCAGCAGGGGTTTATTTATTGGTATGGTATCAACCGATACTTCGATGCCGTTTTCATCGGGGTATATTGTGCCATTACGGGTGCTGTGGGCGACAGTGCCGCTTTCATTGGGTGTATCCACACTCTCGTGCATAGAGGTGCGACGGCCACCTATCCTTTCTATAGCACATTGCAAACTTATAAACTAGACCAAAGATATGAATTGAGTACATGCATATGTTCGTTGTATTGTTTTGTTTGCTCACTGAGCCATGATGTGTGCTCACCCTCTCGACGTCGAATATTTTTTTTAGTTGATGATGCAGGTACTTCAGTTGCAGATTATATGAATGATCCGGTGTATGCGCGTGTTGCTGCAATGGACGCTGTAGACTTAAAGGATGCACATGACCCCTCATGCGAGTGCAACTCATGCGTATTCTATTAGGATATATTTGAATTTATAAAAGGATGTAATTGGTATTTTATTTATTTATTTCTCAGTTGATACAACAATAATTTGATATTTTAATTATGATTATTACATTCAGAGTTCTCGGTTCATTTACTATAAGACTTCTACTATTGTGTATTTATTCTGATTATGGTTGTGGATGTGCATGATTTTATTTTTAATGGATACCGCCTATTAGAGATCCTGGTTGAACCATTGGTTTATTAGCGGTTCATCACACCATTCTGAATGGTGCAGAATTGAGGTGTGACAACTTGGTATCAGAGCTTCTCAGGCTTTATCTGTGAAACCATTTACTTTTACAAAAGGTCGTGAACTAAGATAGGATAAAATATAAAAGATGTAATAATAACACACCATAAGCATCTGTGTTGTTCGGGACTAAACTGAAAGAGAATAATGCATCTATTAAATGAGAAACAAATTTATATACAACCAAAAGGAAGAACAAACATTTATATATATATGATTAAAGCAGAGTACAGTCCATAGTCCGGACAGTTACTCTGAAATACAAAAAGAAAAATAAAATAAGTACATCAAGAAGCTGGAGGTGATGGGGGAGGCGGTGCCTCACGGTCTCTATCATAGTCCTCAGCGTAGACCCTGGTCAACCAAGCTATCTGAGTCTGACTCGTCTGGAGACTAGCTGTAAGATCAGCCACCCGCTGGTCAGTCACACACTGAGCCTCTAGAAGCTCTTCCATCCTCAGGTCAGACATACGCAGAGCCTCTCGTATCTCGTGCAATATCATCATCATGTCATCAGATGGAGAATACAAAGGACCAGCTGCATGCGAAGGACCAGTTGAAGAAGACAGACCAACTCCAGTAGCATGAGTAGGTGATGAAGGAGGTATGACATCTACATCCATATACAGTCGATCTTCATCATCCCTATGAACCCCTACTCCAGCGGCTGCTACTGCAGCCTCAGCATCAGCCATCTCCACTCGAGTGCGAGGGCGTACCATCGCGTTCCTCTCCTCATCACTGACCTGGGCATCCCGCATGCCCATCTTGCAGATAGCCTCCCAATCGAGAGGCGATGAGAAGGATTTCTCCTGAATCTTCTCATCTACTAAGTCAACCCCCAGGCGGGTAAGCAAGGTAGTGATCATGATTCCGTAAGGAAGGTTGCCAGTGTGACTGGGCAACATGGCACTGATCATCGTACGCATGATGATGTAGGGAAGGCAGACGGGGTGCCTAGTGCATATACAGTATAATAGATACTGGGTCAACTGGGAGACCCTCTCGTAATGACCACTTTGCGGTATTAGGTTGTGCTGAATGATCTTGTAGTATACCCGTGGAGCTGAGCGCAGACAACTCGCTTTCATCTGCCAGCGATCAAGTTTGATGAGCTGGCTATCGATCTCAACCCTCATCTGTATGGAAAAGAACTGGGGCTCTCCAGGAGCACAGAACACCATGGGGCCAGCAAAGGAAATGCTCAACAAGTCGGCCAGCTGCCGATAATCAAATGAAACGTCAACCCCCTTGACGTAGCTTGTGATGCGAAGCTCATCACCCCTCTCCACATCATTGTAATCTCCCACCACCAGGAGATTACAGTAGAACTGACGTACAAAGTCAGTACGGGTACACGCGTCGTAAGTGATGACAGGGAGCCATCCCATATCACCAAAGGCTCTCTCCACATTGAACAAGGTTAAGCTAGCCAAGTCCACTTTGCGGCCTCCCTTTACCTTCTTGCGAGCGTAGTGGGCATAATGTGTCTCGGGTTTGTTGGAATGGAGGCGAAGACGGTCGCGAACTCTGGGTACCTTGGTATGGGCCATAGTATCTATAAATAAGAAAGAAAAATAAATAATGGATCAGTAGAGAGTTAAAGTCCAAAATTTCAACATAATAACGATGTAAATTGGGCAAAAGCCTCATTTTTCATCCATACACGTGGGCAGGAGGACTTACATAGATCCTAAACTATCCTGTGAGACTCAAACAGTCGAATGTTTTAGGAAATTCAAAATTTCGACAAAATTAGGGCAAAAAGTGAAAATTTCAAGTTTCTCGATAGCCAACCGATGAAACTCAAATATTTTTGAGGGCTTTCGTTCCTCGAGTCACCAACAACAAAAGCCCCCAATAAAAATCAAATTTTTACGGTTGGAAAATGTTTAATTTGAAAAATGCGAGATAAACGAGCAAAAACCTAGGTTAAGAAACCTAAAAACATGAAAAGGGAGAAGAAATACCTGTAGCGGAGGTGTAGACGGCGAAACAAGGAGTGCAAACCACAAAAGGATCGGAGTTGTCACTGTAGCAACTCAGAGGGACGAGCTGAGTCGAAGCGGAGAAGAAAGAATGAGAAATGGACTTTGAATCAGACTTAAAAATCAGATTTTTAGTCCGGGGGTCAGAAAATTCGATTAAAATAATCGACCCCCACATCGACCCTCGGCTCTCGAGAACCTGACAGAGAACCAGGGGTCGCACCCTAGGTCGGACATCCTCCGACCTCCCCATCGACCCCCGGCTCTCGGGAAGAATGGGTGATTTCCCAGGGCCGAATACTGAGGGTCGGACAACCATCGACCCCACCATCAACCCTGCATAGAAAAGATAGTATTTTTCACAGAATGATCAGAAAAATTTGTAAATAACATTGGTTAGTGTATCTACATGAAGTATAAATGATTGCCTCACGTATTTTATAATTTTTAGGCATCACCATTATCAGAGGAAAATATGACTGGGCGTAGAGTAACCAGGCAGAGCCGTAACGCAGTTCCACCACCACCACCCGTGGAGGAAGCCAGTCAAGAAAATAAAAATGCACAGGGTAATCCGCAGGTTGTACCACCAGTAAACTAGGGTCCAGCTAATCCTACTAACTTGCCACCCCCACCACCGGAACTGACTACTGTGGCTATTAATCTGGCACAACAACTACAGCAAATGCAACACATGCAAGCCCATATGCAGGCAATGATGGGAATGATGTTTCAGGCGGCACAAGCTACACCTATGCCGGCTGGACAAGCCAGTGCAACACCGGTGGGTAACCACCTAGCACCTCACCCACCAGTTGCACAGATCCCAGTACCACATCATGAGGTAGTTCAGGGTAATTTTCAGTATCCACCACCTATATATGGGGCATATGCTTCTAATCAGCTGGATCACTCTCGACTCATTGAGAGATTCTTAAAGATGAAACCCAAGGAGTTTAACGGTAAACCGTCTGTCCGCTATGGCCAGCACATCGATCGACGAAATGGAGAGAAATTTTCTGATGATGACTATTACAGAGGAGGAGAAGGTATTATGTGCCACCTTCATGCTAAAAGGTGATGAGCATCATTGGTGGAAATCTACAAGGGATTATTTGATAACCAAGCACGCCCTATTGACCTGGGCTATATATAAAGAAGCTTTCTTTGAGAAGTACTTTCCACAAAGCTTCAAGGATTCTATGGAGAAGGAGTTCCTGAGTTTATATCAGGGACAGATGATAGTGGATGCTTATCAGCAGCGTTACGAAGAGCTATTTTTCTTTGCACCACTCAGCATGCAAGAGGTAGACACTAAGAACCGTAGGTTTGTCACGGGACTTAGAGGAAGTATCAGGGAGCATGTTCTGGGCCTGGACAAGAAGATTTATAATGAAGCTGTGCAAATTGCTCGAGTTATAGAGTCGAGCCAGAAAGAGAGCTATCTATTCCAGAATCGAGGTATGAGAAGACCAGCTGGTAATTCATATAACGGAGGTAATAACAAGACATACAAACCCTTCAGTACTCAAGGTTTTACCGCTGCACCCAAGATTACCCCAGTAGCTCAACAGCAGCCAAGGCCAAATACCGAAGCTCCAAGGTGTTATAACTGCAATCAAACGGGACATATGGCAAGAGAGTATCCTAAGCCAAGGAAGCAGTTACATCAAGGACAAGTTTATGCTGTTACATCCGAGGATGCTGCCGCATCGCCCGATGTGGTCACATGTATCGTACCTATTAATGGCATACCCGTTAGAGTATTCTTTGACTCAGGAGCTACTCATTCTTTTATATCTGTGTCATTTGGAAAGAAGTTGAATTTACCAATTAAATCCTTAGACTACAAACTGCTTATACGATCACCGATGGGATTAGAAGTGGAGTTAGAAAAAGGTTATAGACCATGTCCAGTTCTTATTAATGAAAAGACTTTGGATGCAACCTTGATCCAATTTGAGATGGCAGACTTTGACGTCATCTTGGGAATGGACTGGTTAGCTCGGCATTCTACAAATCTATTGTGTGCCGAAAAGAAGCTAACATTTAAAGATAAAGAAGGAGTAGAATTCAGTTTTTCAGGAACCAAACTTCCCCATAAACGAAAGCTCATACTCTCTGCGCTAAAGGCTAAGAAGTGCTTTGAGAAAGGAGCAGTCGGGTATTTAGTATCTATGGTCGACCTTACCAAGGAAGCACCAAGAATGGAGGATATTGATGTCGTGCGAGACTATCCGGACCTATTTTCTGAGGAACTACCAGGATTTCTACCCGACCGAGCTACAGAGTTTGTGATAGATCTTATACCTAGAGCCGCACCAGTATCGAAAGCACCTTATCGAATGGCTCCTACTGAACTGAAGGAATTGAAAGTACAACTACAAGAACTGCTGGACAAAGATTACATTCGCCCTAGTATATCACCATAGGGAGCGCCAGTATTATTCATGAAGAAAAAGGACGGTAGCGTTCGCTTGTGTATAGACTATCGAGAACTGAATAAACTGACAATCAAGAATCGGTATCCATTGCCTCGGATCGATGACCTGTTTGATCAGTTGCAAGGTGCCAAAGTGTTCTCCAAGATCGATTTTCGGCCAGGCTACCATCAGTTGAAGATTAAGGATGGTGATATTCCCAAGACAGCATTCAGGACCAGATATGGATATTATGAATTTTTTGTCATGTCTTTCGTATTGACGAACGCACCAGCAACCTTTATGGAACTTATGAATCGGGTATTCCACGATATGTTGGATACGTCGGTTATTGTATTCATCGATGATATATTGGTCTACTCCAAAGACGAGGAAACTCATATTAAGACTCTAAACGACGCTCTACAGCGATTACAGAAGGAAAAGCTCTACGTCAAATTTTTAAAGTGTGAGTTTTGGCTAAAGGAAGTCGCATTTCTAGGCCATGTAGTATCCGTTGAAGGAATTAAAGTGGATCCCAGCAAGATCGAGGCTATTGTAAAATGGGAAGCACCGAAGAGCATTGCGGAAATTAGAAGTTTTCAGGGTCTAGCTGGGTATTATCGATGATTTGTGGAAGACTATTACCAAATTTCCGTACCTCTTACCAGTTTGACTAAGAAGGGCGAGAAGTTTGTCTGGATGAATAAATGCGAGAAGAGTTTCCAAACCTTGAAGGCTAGATTGATATCAGCTCCAATCTTGATCATCTCGATTCCAGGATAACCATTTATCTTGTACACCGATGCCTCAAGACTGGGATTAGGATGTGTACTTATGCAAGGAGAACAAGTAATTGCATATGCCTCAAGACAACTGAAGACACATGAAAAAAACTAACCCACTCATGATTTGGAACTAGCGGCAGTAGTACATGCTTCCAAAATATGGAGACATTATCTGTACGGGGAGAAGTGTCAGATTAAATTAGAACATAAAAGTCTTACTTACTTATTTAATCAGAAGGAGCTGAATATGAGACAAAGAAAATGGCTAGAACTATTGAAAGACTACGATTGTGATATCCAATATCATCCAAGGAAAGCTAATATAGTAGTCGATGCGTTGAGTAGAAAGGCAATGATAAAATCTCAAGGAGAGGTTAGCACAACTGCCGCAATGTGTACTACCAGAAAGGTATTCAAGTATGGTAATGAGCAGTTTGTGATAGATGCACCAGATGGATCAGCCAACCAAGGGTTTATTCATTGGTTTTCAAATATGTTCGCCGCATTGAAGATTATACCGGATATAGTCGATGAAGTGAAGACAGCTATCAAATCAGACCCTTACCTATGAACGGTACAAGAAGACATCGAAAAAGGTAGAACTAACCTTGAGTTCACTTTGGACGAAGAAAAGGTACTGAAGTACAAAGGAAGAATATGTGTACCCGAAACAGAAAGCTTGGACATTAGACACCGATTGATGAAAGAAGCCCATACCACCATCTATTCGATACATCCTGGAAGTACAAAAATGTATCATGATCTAAAGAAACTATATTGGTGGAGAGGAATGAAAGCAGACGTAGCTAAGTTTGTGTCTCAATGCCTAAATTGTCAGAAGGTAAAGGCTGAACGACAAAGACCGGTAGGACTGTTACAACCGTTACCGGAACCAGCATGGAAATGGGACTGCATCACTATGGACTTCGTCATGGGATTACCATTGACTCCTCGAGTAGTTGGCACAGTTTGGGTGATTGTAGACCGCCTGACAAAAATAGCTCGCTTTATACCTATACGACCTCAGTATACACTAGAGAGGTTAGCTAAGCTGTATGTGGATAACATTGTGCGATTACACGGTGTACCTGAAAGCATTGTGTCAGATAGAGATCCACGATTTATTTCAAAGTTCTGAGAAGGATTGCAAAAGGCTATGGGTACAACATTGAGGTTTAGTACTGCATTTCATCCATAGACAGATGGACAGTCAGAGCGTACAATTCAGATTCTAGAAGATATGCTTCGAGCATGTGTAATTGATTTTAAAGGATCATGGGATGAAAAGTTACCATTGATTGAGTTCGCTTATAATAATAGCTATCAGGCTACTATACAGATGTCACCCTATGAAGCACTGTATGGCAGAAAGTGTCGAACTCCCTTGTTTTGGAATGAAGTTGGAGAACGTAGTATAATTGGTCCGGAATTTGTTGAAGAGACTTATCGAGTGGTCGACATTATCAAAGAAAGAGTGAGAACAGCTCAGAATCGTCAGAAGCAATATGCCGATACCCAACACCGAGACCTTGAGTTCGTCGTGGGTGATAGAGTATTCCTAAAAGTATCGCCTATGCAAGGATTGAAACGGTTCGGACAAAAAGGGAAACTAAGTCCAAGATATGTCGGAGCCATATGAGATTCTAGCTAAGCGTGGGAAAATGGCTTACCAGTTAGCACTACCACCATCTATGTCAAGTGTGCATGACGTATTTCATATTTCCTTATTGAAGAAGTATGTCAAGGATCCGACTCACGTTTTGACAATGGATCTACCTGATTTGACTGATGACTTGACATTTGAAGTAACACCAACTGAAATCATCAGCTGAAAGGTTCAACGACTATGCAACCGAGATATCTATTATGTTAAGGTCAGCTAGAGAAGTAGGGACATGGAAGAAATTACATGGGCAGAAGAGAATGCTATGCGAAAGCAATACCCTCATTTGTTCAACTCAGAAGGTATGTACAATTTCGAGGACGAAATTATTATAAGTAGGGGGGAGATGTAAGACCCGTGTCAAACTACCCTGGTCTTACCACCTTGAACCAGGTCTACCCATCGTGGTCGAGCCAAATGGACCAAGTACGTAAAGGAGATCGTGATCCCAGGTATTAAACTAACCCAAAAATACTCAAAAGGGGCGAGGGTCACACACCCAGTGAGGTGGGGTCGGACCCCCCAGTACAAAAAGTCAGACCCTCAGTATTTAATCGGGGGTCGGACATTTTAAAATCAGGGGTCGACAGGATCTCCGACCCCCTCATCGACCCCCAGTCTACCAACATAAATCGTGATTTGGAAACTTTTCAAATTTTAATGGGATTCCTTCCTAATCACAATGGGACTTATTTTGGGAGTTTCTACTCTATAAATAGGACGTCCCTAAGCCTCTTTCACTCCTTTTAGAACCCTAATTGGATTGAGAGAAAGAGAAGAGAAGAGAAAGAGAAAGAGAAGAGAAGGAAAGTGGAGAAGAAGATCAAAGAGAAGGCTTCAGAGAAACAAGCCTAATTCTCAGGTATGGATACTATCTCCATGTAATTCTACAGGCATTAGAATAGATAGAGAAGAGGGAATGATCTAGGAGAAACCCAAATCATCCACCCATGGTTAGGTTTTCATGGAAAACCATGGGAAAAATCATGAAAGCCATATAGGTGAGTGAACTACGGTTCTAGACCATAGAACATGTGTGGAATGGATTGTAGAAGCAAGCCAAAGGACCCCAAACACGAAGAATGGACTGTAGGAGGAAAAATTGACTAAACCCACAGGGGGTCGCACGGGGGGGTCAACGGCCAATCGACCCTACCAAACCCTGATCATCTACCCCCAGTGTTCGGGAAGTCCAGACTGTGGGTGGTCGCACCCAGGGTCGATGGAACCTCCGACCCTAGCATCGACCCCCAGTTAACAGCATGCTTTTTAAAGTCTAAATTAATTCTAATTAAATTCTATCGACTTGGTTAGGTCTTCTAGTGATATAATATCGATATATAGTTGATTCTTAAAGCTTGAAAGAGGACCTACGATCAAGTAAAGGTGAGGGAACAAGACCTAAACTAATTGGTTAATAATAAACTGTTTTATTTCTTGAGTCCAATACCATGATTGATTCTATGCGTGTATGCTTGTAATGTGCATTCAACATGTCATCAAATATTTCTATTATTACTGTTCATGCATATTTAAATTTATTGATTATAACATGATGACGATGATGATGATAGGAATAGGCATGTAAATGTTTGTGTTTGGCTGGTGTATATGGTGCCGGTAGGAATGGTATCAATTGGTACTTCGATGTCGTTCTCATCGGGGTATATTGTGCCATTGTCTATTCAAGTCATGTCCACTAAGCAAGTGGTTGATGTGCTTGATGCGAGCGAGTATCAGGGGGGGTGTCATAGGCCGGGCCTCAGCACTCTAGCTCTATCTCTAACTCAAGTCTTATGCATTAGCATCGTCGTATCGCCATTACTTTAGCAGAAGTCTTACGTCATGGTGTATGAGGGGAGGTGGTCTCGGATAATGTAGTCTCTGACTTTGCCGGGGGGCCTTAGCTCTATCACTATGGGCGTTCTGAGGGATGCTGGGGTGAAGCCTTGGATACACTGTTTGACATTAGGATTGGTTAGTTGCGAGCCCAGTTTGCAACCCTAGCCAGCAGGGGTTTATTTGTTGGTATGGTATCAACCGGTACTTCGATGCCATTTTCATCGGGGTATATTGTGCCATTATGGGTGCTGTGGGCAATAGTGCCGCTTTCATTGGGTGTATCCACTCTCGTGCATAGAGGTGCGATGGCCACCTATCCTTTCTATAGCACATTGCAAACTTATAAACCAGACCAAAGATATGAATTGAGTGCATGCATATGTTTGTTGCATTGTTTTGTTTGCTCACTGAGCCATGATGTGTGCTCACCCTCTCGACGTTGAATATTTTTTTTAGTTGATGATGCAGGTACTTCAGTTGCAGATTATATGAATGATCCGGTGTATGCGCGTGTTGCTGCAATGGACGCTGAAGACTTAAAGGATGCGCATGACCCCTTATGCGAGTGCAACTCATGCGTATTCTATTAGGATATATTTGAATTTATAAAAGGATGTAATTGGTATTTTATTTATTTATTTCTCAGTTGATTCAACAATAATTTGATATTTTAATTATGATTATTACATTCAGAGTTCTCGGTTCATTTACTATAAGACTTCTACTATTATGTATTTATTCTGATTATGGTTGTGGATGTGCATGGTTTTATTTTTAATGGATACCGTTTATTAGAGATCCTGGTTGAACCGTTGGTTTATTAATGGTTCATCACACCATTCTGAATGGTACATAATTGGGGTGTGACAACTTGGTATCAGAGCATCTCTGACTTTATCTGTGAAACCGTTTACTTCCACAAAAGGTCGTGAACTGAGATAGGATAAAATATAAAAGATATAATAATAACACACCATAAGCATCTGTGTTGTTTGAGACTAAACTGAAAGAGAATAATGCATCTATTAAATTGGAAACAAATTTATATATAACCAAAATGAAGAACAAACGTTTATATATATGATTAAAGCAGAGTACAGTCCATAGTCCGGACAGTTACTCTGAAATACAAAAAGAAAAATAAAAGAAGTACATCAAGAAGCTGGAGGTGATGGGGGAGGCGGTTCCTCACGGTCTCTATCAGCGTAGACCCTGGTCAACCAAGCTATCTGAGTCTGGCTCGTTTGGAGACTAGCTGTAAGATCATCAACCCGCTAGTCAGTCACACGCTGAGCCTCTAGAACCTCTCCCATCCTCAGGTTAGACATATGCTGAGCCTCTCGTATCTCATGCAATATCCTCATCATGTCATTAGATGGAGAATACGAAGGACCAGCTGCATGCGAAGGACCAGCTGAAGAAGACGGACCAACTCCAGTAGCATGAGTAGGTGATGGAGGAGGTATGGCATCTACATCCATGTACAACCGATCGTCATCATCCCTATGAACCCCTGCTCCAGCGGCTGCTGCTGCAACCTCAGCATCAGCCATCTCCACTCGAGTGCGAGGGCGCACCATCGCGTTCCTCTCCTCATCAGTGTTCCCAATCCAGAGGCGATGAGAAGGATTTCTTCTGAATCTTCTCATCCACTAAGTCAACACCCAGGCGGGTAAGCAAGGTAGTAATCATGCGTCCGTAAGGAAGGTTGCCAGTGTGACTGGGCAATGTGACACTGATCACCGTACGCATGATGATGTAGGGAAGGCAGACGGACTGCCTAGTGCATATATAGTATAATAGATACTGGGTCAACTGGGAGACCCTCTCGTAATGGCTACTCTACGGTATCAGGTTATGCTGAATGATCTTGCAGTATACCCGTGGAACTGAGCTCAAACAACTCGCTTTCATCTGCTAATGATCAGGTCTGATGAGCTGGCTATCGATCTCAGCCCTCATCTGTAGGGAAAAGACCTGGGGCTCTCCAGGAGCACATAACACCATGGAACCAGCATAGGAAATGCCCAATAAGTCGGTCAGCTGCCGATAATCAAATGAAACGTCAACCCCCTTGACGTAGCTCGTGATGCGAAGCTCATCACCCCTCTCCACATCATTGTAATCTCCCACCACCTGGAGATTACAGTAGAACTGACGTACCAAGTCAGGACGGGTACACGCGTCATAATTGATGACAGGGAGCCATCCCATATCACCAAAGGCTCTCTCCACATTGAACAAGGCTAAGCTAGCCAAGTCCACTTTACGGCCTCCCTCTACCTTCTTACGAGCGTAGTGGGCATAATGTGTCTCGGCTTCATTGGAATGGAAGCGAAGACGGTCGCGAACTCTGGGTACCTTGGTATGGGCCATAGTATCTACAAATAAGAAAGAAAAACAAATAATGGATTAGTAGAGAGTAAAAATCCAAAATTTCAACATAATAACGATGTAAATTGGGCAAAAGCCTCACTTTTCACCCATACACGTGGACAAGAGGACTTGCATAGATCCTAAACTATCCTGTGAGACTCAAACAGTCAGAAGTTTCAAGAAATTCAAAATTTCGACAAAATTAGGGCAAAAAGTAAAAATTTCGAGTTTCTCGATAGCCAACCGATGAAACTCAAATATTTTTTAGGGCTTTCGCTCCTCGAGTCACCAACAACAAAAGCCCCCAATAAAAATCAAATTTTTAGGGTAGAGTTTAATTTGAAAAATACGAGATAAACGAGCAAAAACCTAAGTTATGAAACCTAAAAACATGAAAAGGGAGAAGAAATACCTATAGCGGAGGTGTAGACGACGAAACAAGGAGTGCAAACCACCAACGGATCGGAGTTGTCACTGTAGCAACTCAGAGGGACGAGCTGAGTCGAAGCGGAGAAGAAAGAATGAGAAATGGACTTTGAATCGGACTTAAAAATCAGATTTTCAGTCCGGGGTCGGAAAATTCGATTAAAACAATCGACCCCCGCATCGACCCCCACATCGACCCTCGACTCTCGGGAACCTGACAGAGAACCAGGGGTCGCACCGTGGGTCGGACATCCTCTGACCCCCCCATCGACCCCCGGCTCTCTGGAAAAATGGGTGATTTCCTAGGGCCGAATACTGAGGGTCGGACAACCATCGACCCCCACCATCGACCCTGCATAGAAAAGACAGTATTTTTCACAGAATGATCTGAAAATTTTGAAAATAACATTGGTTAGTGTATCTACATGAAGTATAAATGATTGCCTCACGTATTTTATAATTTTCAGGCATCACCATTACAGAGGAAAATATGGCTGGGCGTAGAGTAACCAGGCAGAGCCGTAACGCAGTTCCACCACCACCACCCGTGGAGGAAGCCAGTCAAAAAAATATAAATGCACAGGGTAATCCACAGGTTGCACCACCAGTAAACCAGGGTCCGACTAATCCTACTAACTTGCCACCCCCACCACCGGAACTGACTACTGTGGTTATTAATCTGGCACAACAACTACAACAAATGCAACACGCGTAAGCCCATATGTAGGCAATGATGGGAATGATGTTTCAGGCGGCACAAGCTACACCTATGCCGGCTGGACAAGCCAGTGCAACACCGGTGGGTAACCACCCAGCACCTCACCCACCAGCTGCACAGATCCCAGTACCACATCCTGAGGCAGTTCAGGGTAATTTTCAGTATCCACCACCTATATATGGGGCATATGCTCCTAATCAGCTGGATCACTCTCGACTCATTGAGAGATTCTTAAAGATGAAACCCAAGGAGTTTAACGGTAAACCGTCTGATCCGCTATGGCCAGCACACTAGATCGACGAAATGGAGAGAAATTTTCTGATGATGACTATTACAGAGGAGGAGAAGGTATTATGTGCCACCTTCATGCTAAAAGGTGATGCGCATCATTGGTGGAAATCTACAAGGGATTATTTGATAACCAAGCATGCCCTATTGACCTGGGCTATATATAAAGAAGCTTTCTTTGAGAAGTACTTTCCATGAAGCTTCAAGGATTCTATGGAGAAGGAGTTCCTGTGTTTATATCAGGGACAGATGACAGTGGATGCTTATCAGCAGCGTTAAGAAGAGCTATTTTTCTTTGCACCACTCAGCATGCAAGAGGAAGACACTAAGACCCGTAGGTTTGTCACGGGACTTAGAGGAAGTATCAGGGAGCATGTTTTGGGCCTGGACAAGAAGATTTATAATGAAGCTGTGCAAATTGCTCGAGTTATAGAGTCGATCCAGAAAGAGAGCTATCTATTCCAGAACCGAGGTATGAAAAGGCCAGCTGGTAATTCATATAACGGAGGTAATAACAAGACATAAAAATCCTTTAGTACTCAAGGTTTCACCGCTGCACCCAAGACTACCCCAGTAGCTCAACAGCAGCCAAGGCCAAATATCGATGCTCCATGGTGTTATAACTGCAATCAAACGGGATGTCACACCCCAATTTTGGTCTAACCAGAATGGTGTGATGAACCGCTAAACAACCAACGGTTCAACCAGGATCTCAAATAGGCTAACCCCACGTTATCCAAACTTACACGCATCCACAATCATAATCAGAGTAAATACACAATAGCGGAAATCTTATAAATAAATGAACTGAGAACTAAGATGATATTAATAATTTAATAGAAAATTATTCTATATCAACCGGGACAAAAGTAAATATCAATACAAGTCTTTAATAAATCCAAATAAAGTAACCTATAAAAATATCTAATCAAATACACACGAGTTGCACTCGCAAGAGGAGTCGTGTGTATCATCTTCAGCTCCAGCGTCCATTGCTGCTATATTCCCGTACGCAGACGCGTTCATATAATCTTGGACTGTGTAACCTGTATCATCAACTAAAAATATTCGACGTCGAGGGGTGAGCACACAACACGGCTCAGTGAGTAGCCAAAACAATGCAACAATACATATGCATGCAAAAAGTCAATTTATATCTTTAGTCTGGTTTATAGTTTGCAATGTGCAATAGAAAGGTTGGGAGGTTAAAGGTTAACGTTTATTGACACCGCCTCTATACACAGGGTGTGGAAGCCCGCCCGAAGGTTAACGTTTATCGTCATCCCCATCCACCCTACCATAACATTATACAACAAAGGTTAACGTTTATTGCTATATAATGCTATACCAACACGTAAGCCCCTGTTAGCGAGGGCTTGCAAACTGGGCTCGCTACTAACCAATCCTAATGCCAAACAGTGTATCCAAGGCCTCACCCCAGCATCCCTCAGAATGTCCATAGAGATAGAGATAAGGCCCCCTGGTAGAGTCAGAGACTACAAGGACCGAGACCACCTCCCCTGATACTCTACGACATAATAGTTCTGCTAAGGTAATGGCGATACGACGATGCCAATGCACAAGACTTGAGTTAGAGATAGAGCTAAAGTGTTGAGACCCGCCAAAGGTTAACGTTTATTGACGTTCTCATCACACCACCCCTGATACTCGCTCGCATCAAGTACATCAACCACACACATACAAGCACATGCCTATTCCTATCATCATCATCATCATCATGTTATAAACAATAAAGTAAATATGCATGAACAAGTAATAGAAATATTGGATGGCATGCTGTATGCACATTACAACATATTCGCATAGAATCAAACATAGCATAGGACTCAAGAAATAGAAAACAGTTTATTATTAACCAATTTAGTTTGGAGTTAAGGTTCCTCACCTTAGCTTGTTATAAGATACTTTTCCAAGCTTTAGAATCACCGTTATAACGTTATTATATTGCTCGCAAACCTAACCAAGTCGATAGAATTTAATTAGAATTAATTTCGAATTTAAAACCATTCTGTCAACTGAGGGTCGATGCTAGGGTCGATGGGTCTATCGACCCTCCCTCCAATCTGAACTTCCCGAATGCTGAGGGTCGATGGTCAGAAACACCTAGGGTCGGATGGTCTATCGACCCTCGGTGCGACCCTCGATGCACTCTGGTCCAATTTCCACTTTTAAATCCACTCTTCGTGTTTGGGGTCCTATGGCTTGCTTCCTACATTCATTCAACAGTCATCCCATGGTCTAGCACCATGTATAATCCATCTAAATAGTTTTCGTGCATCCTCCTATGGTTTTCCATGAAAACCTAACCATGGATGGATGGTTTGGGTTTCTTCGAAATCCTACACTCAACCATATCTGACCTAAGGTCTGTAGAAACTCATGGAATTAGTATCCATACCTGAGAAGATTACTTTTCCTCTGAAATTCTCTTCCTTTTTGCTAGGTTCTCTTCCTTGCCTCTCTTCTTCCTCTTTTTCTTCTCCTCTCTTTCTCTCAATTCAATTAGGGTTGTGAAAGGAGTGAAAGTGGCTTAGGGATGTCCTTTAAATAGACTAGGAACATCCTAAATAAGTCCCATTGAGATTTGGAAAGAATCCCAATCGAAAAATATAGAAATTTCCTAATTTCTATATTCGTCAGAAACCGAGGGTCGATGGGAGGGTAGATGATCCCGTCGACCCTAGGGTCTTAAGCTGTCCGACCCTCCCTTCAAATCTGAGGGTCCGACTTCCTTTTGGGGGTTTGCGACCCTTCAGGGGAGGGACCCCCCCTAAAATTAAGGTTTTTGGGTCGATTTTATACCTAGAATCTCGATCTCCATCACGCCCTTGGTCCACTTGACCCCCACCATGATGGGTAAACCTGGTTCAAGGTGGTAAGACCGGGTTAGTTTAACACGGGTCTTAACAACCCCCCCACCCTTAGACCTAACGGTCCCGGACCCTCCCTTCAAATCCGAGGGTCCGACATTCTATTTTGGGAGGTCCCTTGGGTCCCTCCCTAAAATTAAGTGTTTTTGGGTCGATTTTATACCTGGAATCTCGATCTCCATCACGCCCTTGGTCCACTTGACTCGACCATGATGGGTAAACCTGGTTCAAGGTGGTAAGACCGGGTTAGTTTGATACGGGTCTTACAACTCCCCCCAACTTATAAAAATTTTGTCCTCGAAATTGTACGTACCTTCTGAATCAAACAAGTGAGGGTATTGCTTTTGCATAACATTCTCTTCTTCCCATGTAACTTCTTCCATGTCTCTACTTTTCCATGTGACTTTAACATAGTAGATATCTCTGTTGCGTAGACGTTGAACCTTTCGACTGGTGATTTCTGTTGGTGTTACTTCGAATGTCAAATCATCAGTCAATTCTAGAAATTCTACTGTCAACACGTGCGTCGAATCCTTGACATACTTCTTCAATAGAGAAATGTGAAATACGTCGTGCACACTTGACATAGATGGTGGTATTGCCAACTGATAAGCTACTTTTCCACGCTTAGCTAGAATTTCGTATGGCCCGACATATCTTGGACTTAATTTTCCTTTCTGTCCGAATCTCTTCAATCCTCTCATAGGCGATACTTTCAAAAATACTTTATCACCTACGGCGAACTCTAGATCTCTTCGTCGAGTATCTGCATATTGCTTCTGACGGTTCTGAGCTGTTCTTACTCTTTCCTTGATGAGGTCGACCACTCGACAAGTCTCTTCAACAAATTCCGGTCCAACAATACTACGTTCTCCAACTTCATTCCAAAACAAGGGAGTTCGACACTTCCTGCCATACAGTGCTTCATAAGGTGACATCTGTATAGTAGCCGGGATAGCTGTTATTGTAGGCGAACTCGATCAATGGTAACTTTTCGTCCCATGATCCTTTGAAATCAATCACACATGCTCGTAGCATATCTTCTAGAATCTGGATTGTACGCTCCGACTGTCCGTCCTGCCGTGGGTGGAATGCAGATCGAACTTCAATGTTGTACCCATAGCCTTTTGCAGTCCTTCCCAAAATTTGGAAGTAAATCGAGGATCTCTATCGGACACAATGCTTTCTGGTACACCGTGTAACCGAACAATATTATCCACATACAGCTTTGCTAACCTTTCCAGTGTATACTGGGGTCATATCGGTATGAAGCGAGCTGTCTTAGTCAGACGGTCCACAATCACCCAAACTGCGTCAACTACTCGAGGAGTCAATGGTAGTCCTGTGACAAAGTCCATAGTGATGCAGTCCCATTTCCATGCTGGTTCCGGTAATGGCTATAACAGTCCTGTGGGTCTTTGTCGTTCTGCCTTTACTTTCTAACAATTTAGGCATTGAGACACAAACTTAGCTACATCTGCTTTCATTCCCCTCCACCAATACAGTTTCTTTAGATCATGATACATTTTTGTGCTTCCAGGATGTATCGAGTAGATGGTGGTGTGGGCTTCCTTCATCAGTCGGTGTCTAATGTCTACATTTTCTGTTTCGGGTACACAAATTCTTCCTTTGTATTTCAATACTTTTTCTTCGTCCAAGGTGAACTCAGGGTTAGTCCTACCTTTCTCAATATCTTCTTGTACCGTTCTCAGATAAGCATCTGCTTTGATAGCTGTCTTCACTTCGTCCACTATATCCGGTATAATCTTCAATGCCGCGAACATATTTAAAAATCGATGAATAAACCCTTGGCTAGCTGATTCATCCATTGTATCTATCACATATTGTTCGTTGCCGTGATTAAACACCATCCCGTTGGTACACATTGCTGCAGTCATGCTAACTTCTCCTTGAGATTTAATCATTGCTTTTCTGCTCAATGCATCTGCTACCACGTTCGCTTTACCCGGATGATACTGGATATCGCAATCATAGTCTTTCAATAATTCCAGCCATCTTCTTTGTCTCATATTCAACTCTTTCTGATTAAATAGATAAGTAAGACTTTTATGGTCCGACTTAATCTGAAGTTTCTCCCTATATAAATAATGTCTCCATATCTTGACAGCATGTACTACTGCTGCTAGCTCCAAATCATGAGTGGGATAATTTTTCTCATGTACCTTTAACTGTCTCGAGGCATACGCAATTACTTGCTCCCCTTGTATAAGCACACATCCTAGTCCCAATCCCGATGCATCAGTATATAAGGTAAATGTCTGTCCTGGAACGGGAATGGTCAAAATTGGGGCGGATATCAATCCGGTCTTTAGTGTTTGAAAACTCTTTCACACTTATCCGTCCATACAAATTTTTCTCCTTTCTTGGTCAAACTGGTGAGAGGTACGGCAATCCGAGAATAGTCTTCTACGAATCTCCGATAATATCCAGCTAGACCCAGAAAACTTCTAATTTCTGAAACACTCTTTGGTGCTTCCCACTTCACAATAGCCTCGATCTTATTGGGATCCACTTTGATTCCTTCTGCGGATACTACATGGCCTAGAAATGCGACTTCACTTAGCCAAAACTCACACTTCAAAAATTTGGTGTATAACTTCTCTTTCCTTAAACGCTGTAGGGCTGCGTTTAGGTTCTTGACATGGGTTTCCTTGTCTTTGGAGTATACCAATATGTCATCAATGAATACTATAACCGACGTATCCAACATATCGTGGAAAACTCAGTTCATAAGTTCCATGAATGTTGCCGGTGCATTAGTTAATCCGAATGACATTACTAAGAATTCATAATGTCCGTATCTTGTCCTAAAAGCTGTCTTTGGAATGTCACTTTCTTTAATCTTCAGCTGATGATAGCCTGATCGAAGATCGACCTTTGAAAATACCTTCGCTCCTTGTAACTAATCGAACAAGTCATCGATCCTGGGTAGTGGATATCGATTCTTGATTTTCAGCTTATTCAACTCTCGATAGTCGATACATAATCGAACACTACCATCCTTCTTCTTTACGAACAACACCGGTGCTCCCCATGGAGATATACTGGGTCTAATATAACCCTTATCCAGCAGTTCTTGTAATTGCACTTTTAATTCCCTCAATTCAGTAGGAGCCATTCTATAAGGTGCTTTTGATACCGGTGCGGCTCCAGGTATCAGGTCTATTACGAACTCCGTGACACGGTCGGGCGGTAATCCGGGTAGTTCCTCCAGAAATACATCTGGGTAATCCCACACGACATCAATATCTTCCATTCGTGGCGCGTCCTTGGTTAGGTCGACCACTGATACTAGATATCCGACGGCTCCTTTTTCAAGGCACTTCTTAGCCTTTAATGCTGAGAGTATGAGCTTGCGTCTTCGGGAAGTTTGGTTCCCGAGAAACTGAATTCTGCTCCTTCTTTGTCTTTGAAAGTTAGCTTCTTCTCGGCGCATAACAGATTTGCAGAATGCCGAGCTAACCAGTCCATTCCCAAGATGACATCGAAGTCTGCCATTTCAAGTTGTATTAAAGTTGCATCCAAGGTTTTCTCGCCAATGAGAACTGGACATGGCCCATAACCTTTCTCTAATTCCACTTCTAATCCCATCGGTGACCGTACAAGTAACTTGTAGTCTAATGTTTTGATGGGTAAATTGGTCTTCTTCCCAAACGACACGGGATATAAATGAATGCGTAGCTCCCGAATCAAAGAGTACTCGGCTGGTACGCCATTGATAGGTACAATACCCGTGGATCCGCTTTTACTTAGTCTACATGCTCAATCAATGAAATTATAATCTTAAAAGTTTAGGTCATACCCGTGACCACATCGGGCGATGCGGCTGCATCCTCTCGATGTAATGGCATATACCCGTCCTTGATGTAATCGCTTCTTGGGTTTTGGGCATTCTCTTGCCATATGCCCCGGTTGGTTGCAATTATAACACTTCGGGGCTTCGGAATTTGGCTTTGGCTGTGGTTGAGATGCGGAAGTAGACTTTGGTGCAGTGGCAAAATTCTGAGGACGAAAAGGTTTATACGTCCTATTATTGCCTCCGTTGTAGGAGTTTCCGGCTGGTCTCTTGATGCCTCTGTTCTGGGAGAAATAACTCTCCTTCTGGCTCGATTCGATCACTTGAGCAATTTGGACAGCTTCGTTGTAAATTTTCTTCTTTGAGCCCAGAACATTTTCTCTTATGCTTCCTCTTAGTCCCGCGACAAACCTACGGGTTTTGGTATCTTCTTCCTGCATACTAGCCGATGCGAAGAAAAATAGTTCTTCGTAGCACTGTTGATACGAGTCTACTGACATCTGCCCCTGGTACAGACTCAGAAATTCCTTCTCCATCGAATCTCTGAAGCTTCTTGGGAAATACTTCTCGAAGAATGCTTCTTTATATATAACCCATGTCGGTAGGGCGTGCTTGGTCAATAAATACGTCTTTGTAGATTTCCACCAATGGTGTGCATCGCCTTTGAGCATGAAGGTGGTGCATAGTACTTTCTCTTCCTCGGTAATAGTCATCATAAGGAAGTCCCTTTCCATTTCGTTTATCCAGTGGGGCTGGCCACGATGGATCAGACGGCTTGCCATTGAATTCTCTCAGTTTCATTTTCAAAAATCTCTCCACTAGCCGGGAGTGATCCAGTTGATTTTGGTATGCCCCAAACATAGGGGTGGATACTAATAGTTCCCTTGGGCTGCTTCTGGGACTTGCACTAGAATTGGTGCAGCCGGTTGTTGAGGTGTCTGTTGAGCTGGGTGATTACCCACTGGTGCTGCACTAGCTTGCCCAGTGTACATGGTTGCAGCCTGAGTGGCTTGAAACATAACTCCCATTGCAACCTGCATTTGAGCTTGTGTGTGTTGCATTTGCTGTAGCTGTTGTGCCATTCATAACCACGCTGCTAGCTCCGGTGGTAGAGGTGGCAAATTTGTAGGGCCTGCTGGTTCTGGATTACCCTGTGCATGGTTATTCTCTTGACTAGTCTCCTCCACTGGTGGTGGTGGTGGGACTGTATTTTGGGTCTGTCGGGTAACTCTACGGCCAGACATAATTCCTTTCGGTGATTGTCGGTGCCTGAAATTTCATCAAGGTAGGTTAGAATTCATTTATATCTCATGTAGGCACACTAACCGATAAGAAATTTCAATTTCTAACTCATTTTATAAAAAAAATACTGTCTTTTCTATGCAGGGTCGATGGTGAGGGTCGCTGGTATGTCCGACCCTGGGTATTCGACCCTGGGAATAACCTGTTCTTCCCGAGAGCTGAGGGTCGATGGGTGTCCGACCCTCAGTCTGACCCTCGATTTTCTGTCAGATTCCCGAGAGCCGAGGGTCGATGGGAGGGTCGATCCGAGGGTCGATGGTGTCAGTCGAATTGTCCGACCCTCGGACCAAAAATCAGATTTTTAAGATCCGATTTTGGGTCATTTCTCACTATTCCTCCTCCGTTTCGACTCGCCTCTTCTCTCCGAGTTGCTACAGTGCTACTCCACTGTTCTTGGATCATTCTTAGTCCGAGTTTCGACATCCACATCACCTCTACAGGTATACTTTCCCAACTTTACCTGTTTTTAGGTTTTTATTTCTAGGTTTTTGCTCATTTAACTTGTATTCTTCAAATTAAACTTTTTCCAACCGTAAAAATTCGATTTTTATTGGGGGCTTTTGTTATTGGTGTCTTGAGGAACGAAAGTCCTAAAAAAATTTTGAGTTTCATCGGTTGGTTATCGAGAAACTTAGAATTTTCTCTTTTTGCCCTAATTTATCGAAATTTTTTGATTTTTCTTAAATTTCTTCAAATTGAACTTCGTCAGTTAAAATTTCCTACTGTATGTGGGTCGTAGGACATATTTTAACCTACGTAGGTTCTCATGCCCACTTATATGGTGAGAAATGGGGCTCTATTTTAAATTTTCGGATTTTTATCCTATTAACTCCTTGTTTCCTTTCTCTTTCTTATTTTACAGATACTATGGCCAGTACCAAAGTACCTAGAGTGCGCGATCCACTTCGCTTCCGTTCGAATGAAGCCGAGGCACAGTATGCGGACTATGCCCGTAAGAAGGTTGAAGGGGGTCGCATGGTGAACTTGGTTGAGCTAGCCTTGTTCAATGTAGAGGGAGCATTCGGTGATATGGGGTGGCTCCCTGTCATCACATACGACGCGTGGACATGTTCAGACTTGGTGCGCCAGTTCTATTGTAATCTCCAGGTGGTGGGGAATTACAATGATGTTGAGCGTGGTCAGGAGTTGCGCATCACCAGCTACGTCAAGGGGGTGCACATCTCCTTTGATTATCGGCAGTTGGCCGATCTGTTGGGCATTCCCTATGATGGCCCTATGGTGTACTGTGCGCCGAGAGAGCCACAGTTTGTTGAGATGGAGATGAGGGCAGAGATCGACAACTAGTTGCTCCGTCCCGGCAGATGGCATATGAGAGCTTGCTACTTGCATCCAGCTCCACGGGTCTTCTGCAAGATTATCCAGCATAATCTGATCCCGCAGAGTGGGCATTATGAGAGGGTGTCTCAGCTGACCCAGTTCTTGATCTACTGCATCTGCACTCGCCGACCGGTTCGCTTTCCTTACATCATCATGCGGATGATGATTAGTGCCACATTGTCCGGTCATAGGGGTAATCTACCCTATGGACGCATGATTACGGTGCTACTGACTCGCCCGGGGGGTGGATCCGGTAGATGAGAAGATCCAGGAGAAGACCTTCTCGTCGCCTCTAGATTGGGAGGCTATCTGCAAGATGGGGCTGCGAGATGCAGAGGTTAGCGATGAGGAGAGGAACGCGATGGTGTGCCCTCACACTCGGGTTGAGATGGCTGATGCTGAGGCTGCTGCTAGGGCTCGTGGGGATCCGGTCGACGATGACGATCGCATGTATATGGATGTCGATGCGATACCACCGCCATCACCCACACATGCGGCTGGAGTTGGTACATCTTCTGCGGCGGCTCCTGCACCTGAGGCTGGTCCTTCTCACTCGACTGATCCTTCACTTCCACCTTCAGCCATGATGGAGATGCTACAGGAGATCAGGGATGCTCAGCGCAGATCTGATCTGAGGATGGATGAGCTGTTGGCTGCTCAGCACGCATCAGACGCGCTGATAGGAGAGCTCCTAGAGGTTCAGCGTGCGACTGATCAGAGGATAGCCGGTCTCACAGCTAGTCTACAGACGACCCAGACACAGATAGCCTGGTTGACTAGAGTCTATGCTGAGGACTACGATAGAGGTCGTGAGGCTCCACCTCCTCTTTCGCCTCCCGCTTCCTGATTGTACTTTTTGTTTTTCCTGTACTTTAGAGTAACTGTCCGGGTTGTGGATTGTACTCTGCTTTAGATATATATTTACACTTTGTTTCGCTCTCATTGTATGTAACTGGTTTTCCCTTTAATAGATGCATTATTCTCTTTTTAATTCGGTTTCAATCATCACTTGTGCTTACAGTGTGTTTGTATTAAAGCTTTTAATTTATCCTATCTCAGTTCACAATGGTCTTGAATGTGTGTCAGTTCGGCAGGCAAGGCCTGAGAAGCTCTGATACCAAGTTGTCACACCCCAATTTTGGTCTAACCAGAATGGTGTGATGAACCACTAAATAACCAACGGTTCAACCAGGATCTCAAATATGCTATCCCCGCGTTATCCAAACTTACACCATCCAAAATCATAATCAGAGTAAATATACAATAGCGGAAATCTTATAAATAAATGAACTGAGAACTAAGATGATATTAATAATTTAATAGAAAATTATTCTGTATCAATCGGGACATAAGTAAATATCAATACAAGTCTTTAATAAATCCAAATAAAGAAACCTATAAAAATATCTAATCAAATACACATGAATTGTACTCGCAAGAGGAGTCGTGTGTATCATCTTCAGCTCCAGCGTCCATTGCTGCTATATTCCCGCACGCCGGACGCGTTCATATAATCTTTGACTGTGTAACCTGCATCATCAATTAAAAATATTCGACGTCGAGGGGTGAGCACACAACACGGCTCAGTGAGTAGCCAAAACAATGCAATAATACATATGCATGCAAAAAGTTAATTTATATCTTTGGTCTGGTTTATAGTTTGCAATGTGCAATAGAAAGGTTGGGTGGTCAAAGGTTAACGTTTATTGACACCGCCTCTATACACAGGGTGTGGAAGCCCGCCCAAAGGTTAACGTTTATCGTCGTCCCCATCCACCCTACCATAACATTATACAACAAAGGTTAACGTTTATTGCTATATAATGCTATACCAACACGTAAGCCCCTATTAGCGAGGGCTTGCAAACTGGGCTCGCTACTAACCAATCCTAATGCCAAACAGTGTATCCAAGGCCTCACCCCAAAGATCCCCTCGGAATGTCCATAGAGATAGAGCTAAGGCCCCCGGAGAGACTCCAAGGACCGAGACCACCTCCCCTGATACTCTACGACATAATAGTTCTGCTAAGGTAATGGTGATACGACGATGCTAATGCACAAGACTTGAGTTAGAGATAGAGCTAAAGTGCTGAGACCCGCCAAAGGTTAACGTTCATTGACGTTCTCATCACACCTCCCCTGATACTCGCTCGCATCAAGTACATCAACCACACACATACAAGCACATGCCTATTCCTATCATCATCATCATCATCATGTTATAAACAATAAAGTAAATATGCATGAACAAGTAATAGAAATATTGGATGGCATGCTGTATGCACATTACAACATATTCGCATAGAATCAAACATAGCATAGGACTCAAGAAATAGAAAACAGTTTATTATTAACCAATTTAGTTTGGAGTTAAGGTTCCTCACCTTAGCTTGTTATAAGATACTTTTCCAAGCTTTAGAATCACCGTTATAACGTTATTATATTGCTAGCAAACCTAACCAAGTCGATAGAATTTAATTAGAATTAATTTAGAATTTAAAACCATTCTGTCAACTGAGGGTCGATGCTAGGGTCGATGGGTCTATCGACCCTCCCTCCATTCTGAACTTCCCGAATGCTGAGGGTCGATGGTCAGAAACACCTAGGGTCGGATGGTCTATCGACCCTCGGTGCGACCCTCGATGCACTCTGGTCCAATTTCCACTTTTAAATCCACTCTTCGTGTTTGGGGTCCTATGGCTTGCTTCCTACATTCATTCAACAGTCATCCCATGGTCTAGCACCATGTATAATCCATCTAAATAGTTTTCGTGCATCCTCCTATGGTTTTCCATGAAAACCTAACCATGGATGGATGGTTTGGGTTTCTCCGAAATCCTACACTCAACCATATCTGACCTAAGGTCTATAGAAACTCATGGAATTAGTATCCATACCTGAGAAGATTACTTTTCCTCTGAAATTCTCTTCCTTTTTGCTAGGTTCTATTCCTTGCCTCTCTTCTTCCTCTTTTCCTTCTCCTCTCTTTCTCTCAATTCAATTAGGGTTGTGAAAGGAGTGAAAGTGGCTTAGGGACGTCCTTTAAATAGACTAGGAACATCCTAAATAAGTCCCATTGAGATTTGGAAAGAATCCCAATCGAAAAATATAGAAATTTCCTAATTTCTATATTCGTCAGAAACCGAGGGTCGACCCTAGGGTCGATGATCCCGTCGACCCTAGGGTCTTAAGCTGTCTGACCCTCCCTTCAAATTTGAGGGTCTGACATTCTGTTTTGGGAGGTCCGACCCTACTTGGCTGGGTATGCGACCCTCCCCTAAAACTAAGTGTTTTTGGGTCGATTTTATACCTGGAATCTCGATCTCCATCACGCCCTTGGTCCACTTGACTCGACCATGATGGGTAAACCTGGTTCAAGGTGGTAAGACCGGGTTAGTTTGACACGGGTCTTACACGGGACATATGGCAAGAGAGTGTCCTAAGCCGAGGAAGTAGCTACATCAAGGACGAGTTTATGCTGTTACATCTGAGGATGCTGCCGCATCGCCCGATGTGGTCACAGGTATCTTACCTATTAGTGGCATACCCGCTAGAGTACTCTTTGACTCAGGAGCTACTCATTCTTTTATATCTGTGTCATTTGGAAAGAAGTTGAATTTACCAATTAAATCCTTAGACTACAAACTGCTTGTACGATCACCAATGAGATTAGAAGTGGAGTTAGAAAAAGGTTATGGACCATGTCCAGTTCTTATTAATGAAAAGACTTTGGATGCAACCATGATCCAACTTGAGATGGCAGACTTTGACGTCATCTTGGGAATAGACTGGTTAGCTCGGCATTCTGCAAATCTATTATGTGCCGAAAAGAAGCTAACATTTAAAGATAAAAAATGAGCAGAATTTAGTTTTTCGGGAACCAAACTTCCCCATAAAAAGCTCATACTCTCTGCGCTAAAGGCTATGAAGTGCCTTGAGAAAGGAGCAGTCGGGTATTTAGTATCTGTGGTTGACCTTACCAAAGAAGCACCACGAATAGAGGATATTGATGTCGTGCGAGACTATCCGGACGTATTTCCTAAGGAACTACCAGGAATTCTACCCGACCGAGCTACAGAGTTTGTGATTGATCTTATACCTAGAGCCGCACCAGTATCGAAAGCACCTTATCGAATGGCTCCTACCGAACTGAAGGAATTGAAAGTACAACTACAAGAACTGCTGGACAAGGGTTACATTCGCCCTAGTATATCACCATGGGGAGTGCCAGTATTATTCGTGAAGAAAAAGGACGGTAGCGTTCGCTTGTGTATAGACTACCGAGAACTGAATAAACTGACAATCAAGAATCGATATCCATTGCCTTGGATCGATGACCTGTTTGATCAGTTGCAAGGTGCCAAAGTGTTCTCCAAGATCGATCTTGGGTCAGGCTACCATCAGCTGAAGATTAAGGATGGTGATATTCCCAAGACAGCATTCAGGACCAGATATGGACATTATGAATTTTTGGTCATGTCTTTCGGATTGACGAATGCACCAGCAACCTTTATGGAACTTATGAATCGGGTATTCCACGATATGTTGAATACGTCGGTTATTGTATTCATCGATTATATATTGGTCTACTCCAAAGACGAGGAAACTCATATTAAGACTCTAAACGCCACTTTGCAGCGATTATGGAAGGAAAAGCTCTACGCCAAATTTTCAAAGTGTGAGTTTTGGCTAAAGGAAGTCGCATTTCTAGGCCATGTAGTATCCACTGAAGGAATTAAAGTGGATCCCAGCAAGATCGAGGCTATTGTAAAATGGGAAGCACCAAAGAGCGTTGCGGAAATTAGAAGATTTCAGGGTCTAGCTGGGTATTATCGACGATTTATGGAAGACTATTCCCGAATTGCCGTACCTCTTACCAGTTTGACTAAGAAGGGCGAGAAGTTTGTCTGGACGGATAAATGCGAGAAGAGTTTCCAAACCTTGAAGGCTAGATTGATATCAGCTCCAATCTTGACCATCTCGATTCCAGGAAAATCATTTATCTTTTACACCGATGCGTCAAGACTGGGATTATGATGTGTACTTATGCAAGGAGAACAAGTAATTGGACTGTAGCAACTCAGAGGGACGAGACGAGTCGAAATGGAGAGGAAATAATGGGAAATGGACTTTGAATCGAAACTTAAAAACAAGATTTTTAGTCCGGGGGTCGGAAAACTCGACTAAAACAATCGACCCACCCATCGACCCCCGCATCGACCCTCGGCTCTTGGGAATCTGACAGAGAACCAGGGATCGCACCCTGGTCAGACATCCTCCGACCCCCCCCATCGACGCCCGACACTCGGAAAGAATGGGTGATTTCCCAGGGTCGCATACTGAGGGTCGGACACCCATCGACCCCCACCATCGACTGTATAGTGAAAATACAACATTTTCGACAGAATGATCTGAAAATTTGGAAATTTGCATTTGTTAGTGGTTTTAAAATATGAGAATGAAGTATTTAATGATTGTCTCTCGTGTTCAATGATTTCAGGCAATCCCATTATCAGATTAATTAATGGCGGGACGCAGAGTAACCAGACAGAGCCGTAACTCTATTCCACCACCACCACCTGTGGGGGAAGATAACCAGACACACTCGGAAACACAGGGGAACACGAACGCGGCACCGTCTATCATAAATGGGCAGACAAATCCTATAATTCTACTAGCTCCACCTACAGACTTGGCCACAGTTATAATGAACTTGGCCCAACAGCTGCAGCAAATGCAATAGGCACAAGTTTCTATACAAGCTGCCATAGGCATAACTCTACCAGATGCACAGACACCTCCAATGCCAGCAGGACAGGTAAGCACAGCACTAGGGGGAAGTAATACAGTACCCCACGCACCTCAGACTCCCATCACGCAGGCTCCGGTACAAAATCCAGAGATAGCTCAAGGTGGATATCAATACCAACCACTTATGTATGGAGCGTATGTCCCGCAGCAACTAGACCACTCCAGACTGGTGGAGCCTTTTCTGAAACTGAAGCCCAGAGAATTTAATGGCAAGCCAGCAGATCCTTTATGGCCGGCACACTAGGTTGACGAAATGGAAAGAAATTTTATGATGATGACACTAAATGAAGAAGAAAAAGTGTTGTGTGCCACCTTTATGATGAAAGGAGATGCACACCATTGGTGGAGGTCTACCAGGACTTATTTATTAACAAAGCACACCCAACTGACTTGGGATATTTATAAGGAGGTGTTCTTTGAGAAGTACTTTCTGAAAAGTCTCAGAGATTCTATGGAAAGAGAGTTCCTGAGTTTATATCAGGGGCAGATGACCGTGGATGCATATCAACAGCATTATGAAGAGCTGTTCTTCTTTGCACCCACCAGTATGCAAGAGGAAAACACCAAGACCCGAAGGTTCGTCATGGGACTTAGGGGAAGCATCCGCGAGCACGTTATGGGACATGAAAAGAAAATCTATAATGAAGCGGCACTAATTGCTCAAGTTATAGAATCGAGCCAGAAGGAGAGTTATTTCATGCAAAACAGAGGTATAAAAAGGCCAGCTGAAAATTCTTATAACGGAGGGAATAACAAGACATTCAAACCCTTCCGTGCTTAAGGCTTTACCGCTGCAACCAAGACTACTCCCGTAGCTCAACAGCAACAAAAGCCAATTACTGAAGGGATAAAATGTTTTAACTGCAACCAAGTGGGACATATAGCAAGGGAATGTCCTAAGCCCAAGAAATAGCTACATCAAGGACAAGTTTATGCGGTTACATCTGAGGATGCTGCCGCATCGCCTGATGTGGTCACAGGTATACCATAAATTTTTAGTTAGTTGTATTACATTGTATGAGCATGTAGACTAAACTAAAACAAATCACAGGTGTCGTACCTATTAATGGCATTCCCGCCAGAATACTCTTTGATTCAGGAGCTACTCATTCCTTTATATCTGTGACATTTGGAAAGAAGATAAATCTACCCCTTAAATCCTTAGACTGCAAACTACTTGTACGATTACCTATGGGATTAAAAGTGGAGTTACAAAAAGGTTATGGACTATGTCCAGTTCTTATTGATGAAAAGACCTTGGATGCAAACTTGATCCAACTTGAGATGGCAGACTTTGACGTCATCTTGGGAATGGACTGGTTAGTTTGGCATTCTGCATACCTATTGTGTGCCGAAAGAAGCTGACATTTAAAGACATGGAAGGAGTAGAGTTCAGTTTTTCGGGAACCAAACTTCCCCGTAAATGAAAGCTCATACTCTCTGCGCTAAAGGCTAAGAAGTGCCTTGAGAAAGGAGCAGTCGAGTATTTAGTATCTGTGGTCGACCTTACCAAAGAAGCACCACAGATGGAGGATATTGATGTCGTGCGTGACTTTCCAGACGTATTTCCTGAAGAACTACCAGGATTACCACCCGACCGAGCCACAGAGTTTGTTATAGATCTTATACCTGGAGCCGCACCAGTATTGAAAGCACCTTATTGAATGGCTCCTACTGAACTGAAGGAATTGAAAGTAGAACTACAAGAACTACTGGACAAGGGTTACATTCGCCCTAGTATATCACCATGGGGAGCGCCAGTATTATTCGTAAAGAAGAAGGACGGTAGCGTTCGATTGTGTATAAACTATCGAGAACTGAATAAACTGACAATCAAGAATCGATATCCATTGCCTTGGATCGATGACCTATTCGATCAGTTGCAAGGTGCCAAAGTGTTCTCCAAGATCGATCTTCGGTCAGGCTACCATCAGCTAAAGATTAAGGACGGTGATATTTCTAAGACAGCATTCAGGACCAGATATGGACATTATGAATTCTTGGTTATGTCTTTTGGATTGACAAACGCACCAGCAACTTTTATGGAACTTATGAACCGGTTTTTCCATGACATGTTGGATACGTCGATTATTGTATTCATTGGTGATATATTATTCTACTCCAAAGATGAGAAAACTCATGTTAAGAATCTAAACGCCGCTCTACAGCGACTACGGAAGGAAAAGCTCTACGCTAAATTTTCAAAGTGTGAGTTTTGGCTAAAGGAAGTCGCATTTTTAGGCCATGTAGTATCCGCTGAAGGAATTAAAGTGGATCCCAACAAGATCGAGGCTATTGTAAAGTGGGAAGCACCGAAGAGCATTGCAGAAATTAGAAGTTTCTTGGGTCTAGCTGGGTATTATCGACGATTTATGGAAGACTATTCCCGAATTGCCGTACCTCTTACTAGTTTGACTAAGAAGGGCAAGAAGTTTGTTTGGACGAATAAATGCGGGAAGAGTTTCCAAACCTTGAAGGCTAGATTGATATCAGCTCCAATCTTGACCATCTCGATTCCAGGACAACCATTTATCTTGTACACCGATGCGTCAGGACTGGGATTAGGATGTGTACTTATGCAAGGAGAACAAGTAATTGCTTATGCCTCAAGACAACTTAAGACACATGAGAAGAACTATCCCACTCATGATTTGGAACTAGTGGCAGTAGTACATGCTGTCAAAATATGGAGACATTATCTGTATGGGGAGAAATTTCAGATTAAATCAGACCATAAAAATCTTACTTGTCTATTTAATCAGAAGGAGTTGAATATGAGACAAAGAAGATGGCTGGAACTATTGAAAGACTATGACTGTGATATCCAGTATTATCCGGGGAAAGCTAATGTAGTAGCCGATGCGTTGAGTAGAAAGGCAATGATAAAATCTCAGGGAGAGGTTAGCACAACTGCCGCAATGTGTACTATCGGGAAGGTATTCAACCACGGTAATGAACAGTTTGTGATAGATGCACCGGATGGATCAGCCAACCAAGAGTTTATTCATCGATTTTCAAATATGTTCGCCGAATTAAAGATTATACCGGATATAATTGAGGAAGTAAAGACAGCTATCAAATCAGACCCTTACCTAAGAACGGTACAAGAGGACATTGAAAAAGGTAGGACTAACCCTGAGTTCACCTTGGACGAAGAAAAAGTACTAAAGTACAAAGGAAGACTATGTGTACCTGAAACAGAAAGCTTGGACATTAGACACCGATTGATGAAAGAAGCCCATACCACCATCTATTCGATACATCCTGGAAGTACAAAAATGTATCATGACCTAATGAAATTATATTGGTGGAGAGAAATGAAAGCAGATGTAGCTAAGTTCGTGTCTCAATGCCTAAATTGTCAGAAAGTAAAGGCTGAACGACAAAGACCGGCAGGACTGTTACAACCGTTATCAGAACCAGCATGGAAATGGGACTGCATCACTATGGACTTCGTCACAGGACTACCATTGACTCCTCGAGTAGTTGACGCAGTTTGGGTGATTGTAGACCGCCTGACTAAAAAAGCTCGCTTTATACCTATACGGCCTCAATATACACTGGAGAGGTTAGCTAAGCTGTATGTGAATAACATTGTGCGATTACACGGTGTACCTGAAAGCATTGTGTCCGATAGAGATCCACGATTTACTTCAAAGTTTTGGAAAGGATTGCAAAAGGCTATGGGTACAACATTGAAGTTTAGTACCGCATTCCATCCCAGACAGACGGACAGTCAGAGCGTACAATTCAGATTCCAGAAGATATGCTTCGAGCAAATGTAATTGATTCTAAAGGATCATGGGATGAAAAGTTACAATTGATTGAGTTCACTTATAACAATAGCTATCAGGCTACTATACAAATGTCACCCTATAAAGCACTGTATGGCAGAAAGTGTCGAACTCCTTTGTTTTGGAATGAAGTTGGAGAACGTAGTATTGTTGGACCAAAATTTATTGAAGAGACTTGTCGAGTGGTCGACATTATCAAAGAAAGAGTGAGAACAGCTCAAAATCGTCAGAAGCAATATGCAGATACTCGACGCAGAGACCTTGAATTCGTCGTGGGTGATAAAATTTTCTTAAAAGTATCACCTATGCGAGGATTGATACGGTTCAGACAGAAGGGGAAATTAAGTCCAAGATATGTCGGACCATATGAGATTCTAACTAAGCGTGGAAAAGTGGCGTACCAGTTAGCACTACCACCATCTATGTCAAGTGTGCATGACATATTTCATATTTTCTTATTGAAGAAGTATGTCAAGGATCCAACGCACGTTCTGATAGTAGATCTACCTGATTTGACTGATGATTTGACATTTGAAGTAACACCAACTGAAATCACCAGCCGAAAGGTTCAACAACTACGCAACCGTAATATCTATTATGTTAAGGTCACCTGGAGAAGTAGAGATATGGAAGAAATCACATGGAAAGAAGAGAATGCTATGCGAAAGCAATATCCTCATTTATTTGACTCGGAAGGTATGTACAATTTCGAGGATGAAATTTTTATAAGTAGGGGGGAGTTGTAAGACCCATATCAAACTAACCCGGTCTTACCACCTTGAACCAGGTCTACCCATCATGGTCGAGCCAAATGGATCAAGTACGTGAGGGA
The DNA here is from genome assembly GCA_028583415.1 of Protea cynaroides. Lineage (NCBI taxonomy): Eukaryota > Viridiplantae > Streptophyta > Magnoliopsida > Proteales > Proteaceae > Protea > Protea cynaroides. Next base: position 37,309,458 of record CM053273.1, read on the forward strand.
GATTGCGATCCCAAGTATTAAACTGACCCAAAAACACTAAAATAAAGGGGAGGGTCGCATACCCAACAAGGCAGGGTCGGACCCCCCAGTATAAAAGTCAGACCCTAAGTTTTTAACCGGAGGTCGGACATTTTAGAACCAGGGGTCGACGGGATCTCCGACCCCCTCATCGACCCCCAGTCTGCTGACCGAAATCGTGAATTAGGAACTTTCCAAATTTTAATGGGATTCTTTCCTAATCTCAATGGGACTTATTTTGGGAGTTTCTACTCTATAAATAGGACGTCCCTAAGCCTCTTTCACTCCTTTTGAAACCCTAATTGGATTGAGAGAAAGAGAAGAGAAGGAGAAGAAAAGAGAAGAGAAGGAAAGTAGAGAAGAAGATCAAAGAGAAGGCTTCAGAGAAACCAGCCTAATTCTCAGGTATGGATACTATCTCCATGTAATTCTAAAGACCTTAGAGTAGATAGTGAAGATGGAATGATCTAGGAGAAACCCAAATCATCCATCCATGGTTAAGTTTTCATGAAAAACCATGGGGGAGATCCTAAAAACCATGTAGGTGAATAAACTATGGTTCTAAGCCACGGAACATGTATGTAATGGATTGTAGAAGCAAGCCATAGGACCCAAACACGAAGGAATGGATTGTAGGATGAAAATTCGACTAAACCTACAGGGGGTCGCACGGGGGGTCGATGGACAATCGACCCTACCAGACCCTAACATTCGACCCCCAGTGTTCGAAAAGTCCCGAATCTGGGTGGTAGCACCCAGGGTCGATGGAACCTCTGACCCTGGCATCGACCCCTAGTTAACAACATGCTTTTTAAAATCAGAATTAATTCTAATTAAATTTTATCGACTTGATTAGGTCTTCTAGTGATATAATATTGATATTTAGTTGATTCTTAAAGCTTGAAAGAGGATCTACGGTCAAGCAAAGGTGAGGGAACAAGACCTAAACTAATTGGTTAATAATAAATTATTTTATTCTTGAATCCAATGCCATGAATGATTCTATGCGTGTATGTTTGTTATGTGCATTCAACATGTCATCCAATATTTCTATTATTACTGTTCATGCATATTTAAATTATTGTTTATAACATGTTGATGATGATGATGATGATGATAGGAATAGGCATGTGGATGTATGTATGTGGTTGGTGTGCTTGATGCGAGCAAGTATCAGGGGGGTGTCATAGGCTGGGCCTCATCACTCTAGCTCTATCTCTAACTCAAGTCTTGTCCACTGACATCGTTGTATCGCCATTACCTTAGCAGATCTATTACGTCGTAGGGTATGAGGGGAGGTGGTCTCGGACTGTGTAGTCTCTGACTCTGCCGGGGGGCCTTAGCCCTATCTCTATGGACGTATTGAGGGATGCTGGGGTGAGGCCTTGGATACACTGTTTGGCATTAGGATTGGTTAGTTGCGAACCCAGTTTGCGAGCCCTCGCTAGCAGGGGCTTACGTGTTGGTATGGGCAACTGGTACAGCAATAAATGTAACCTTTACGTGTACATTGTCCATGATGGGTGCATGTGGGACGACAATAAACGTTATCTTTGGGCGGCTTCACACACTTGTGTATAGAGGTGCAGCGTCAATAAACGTAACCTTTGGCCACTTATCCTTTCTATAGCACATTGCAAACTTATTTACCAGACTAAAGATATGAATTGAATGCATGCATATGTTTGTTGCATTGTTTTGTTTACACACTGAGCCATGATGTGTGCTCACCCTCTCGACGTCGAATATTTTTAGTTGATGATGCAGGTACTACGGTCGAAGATTACATGAGTACTCTGGTGTACGCGCGTGTTGCTGCAATGGAAGCCAAAGACTTAGTGGATACGCATGACTCTTCATGCGAGTGCAACTCATGTGTATTCGATTAGATTTTCATTTGAATTATTAAAGGAATGTAATTGATATTTTATTTATACATGTCTCAGTTGATACAACAATAACTTGATATTTTATTATGGTTATCACAGTTAGATTTCTCGGTTCATTTACTATAAAACTTCCGCTATTGTGTATTATTCTGATTATGGTTGTGGATGTGTATGGCTTTTATTTTTAATGGACACAGCCTATTAGAGATCCTAGTTGAACCGTTGGTTTATTAGTGGTTCATCACACCGTTCTGAATGGTGCATAATTGGGGTGTTACATAAGGTATGAATGTTACCTATGATTGTTTATTCTCACTTCCATTAGGTCTAAGGTATCCTCATTAGTCTTAGGAACATGTCCTAGGGTCACTTGTTTTGTCTCACAGTCCATGATTGAAAATTCAACCAAAATAGGCTTACTGGAATAAGGTGGTCGATGGAGGTGGTCGATCATCTTAGTTTTATCAAAAGCCTAGGAATTTCAATCTAAATGGATTCCAGAGGCTTGTACCTCTGTAAGGTTGCTTTTGCAGGTGTTTTATGATAGGTTTGAATCATTGGATAGGATAGAATCATATTCCTATAGGTTATATGCAAGTATAGTTCATGACATTGAATGTTGGCTTTGCAACCACACGTGCCTATACACTTGGGAGCACATTCTACTCAAATCAATCATTCCAACATGTTCATTATGTCATTCTTAAGGTGTGGGATGTTTAACGTAGTCCTAATAGTCAATTGGGGTTGAAAATACCAGGAATACACCTCTTTGGAAGTCATGCGGTCGATGACAATAGAGGCAGTCAATCAACTCAGTTTGATTGACCTCATTGGTCGACCGCTTCATACCAGAGAGCTCGAACCGATTCAATTTCGATCATTTCTCTAAGGTACGGGGTTAAGGGCTATCCTAGAGGGATTCTAAGCATCTGTACAACATCAATGGACATATTCTAATCATACTTGGATGTTATACATCATTATAAAGTCCTACTTTAATGCTTGTATTAGCTTATTCATTATCAGCATTATGAATCAGTTCTACCTATTCTCCATTAATGGCTTCTTCTGAAATCTTATTCTAGTATGATCAAAGGTTGGGTTTTTCTTCCTAAGATCATCAAGGGTTCAATCTAAGTAAAGTAAGAATAGTTTCTAGGATTACTTAATGCTTATGCACAAGCTGTTGTGGTAAGAAGCTTGTGGGACGACCTTCAATGGTAGTTCTTCCTCTTCTTCTTCCTTCAACTTACTCTAATTCACTTTCTCTCTCTCCCAAGACATGTAAGAGGTTTTAATGTTCTCAATTAAGGTTCTTAGAGAGTTTATATTAAGGAGTTTATACAAGAGTTAGAGTTGCACTGCAACTCTTCCCTTAAGAGTCTTATTCCTAGTATAAGTGTAATGGAGGAGACTTAGAGGTTGCTAATTGACACTCCAACACATCCAAAAGTAGGTCCCACATAATCTGGGACGATCATGGGTGGTTAGGAACCAATTAGAACCAATCCCAACTAAGTTAGACTCGGACTGGCCTAATTTTGGGTTCTAGCGGTAGATCGAATAGGGGCGGTCGATCAACTCATTTTGGTGACCTCCTGTTTTGAATTGGTTCAGAATGGCTAGGCCTTGGTTGGTTCAACTGATTCTTTCCAAACAGAGTTTCTATACTAAGAGGTAAAGGGTTTTGACTTTTACCTAGAGTTCCATACGCTCCATTGATAATACAGATGCTAGGCTAGTATCGGTAGGAGAACCTATTATATGAGAAAAATTCAAATTAGCCCATATTTTTGGGTGTAGGTTTCACAAACTATTTACAAGTACTATCAATAGGTACTATTTACAGATATTATTTACCTAGTTACTATTTACGATTATTGTTTGTAAGACCTACACGCCATGAACCCGGTCTAACCTTACATTTCGTGTCGTGACCAGTATACATATCATGGTCAAGCCAAGTGGACCAAGTGTGTGAAGAAACCCAAGACCCAATAAGAAATTTTACTCAAAAACAGTCAAAATGAGGGTAGGGTCGCATGCCTAAACAGGTAGGGTCGACCCCACCTCAAAAGAAGTCCAAATCATGACTTTTTGGTCATGGGGTCACAGCGGTCTCGAATTGTCCAACCCCCTCATCGACCCCCTAGCATCGACCCTAGGAAAACAGCAAAAACAGTACGAACCGAAAATTAAGAAACTTTCCTAATTTCAATTGGTTTCCTAAACTCAATGAGACTTATTTTGGGAGGTTTTTCTCTATAAATAGGACGTCCCTAAGCCTCTTTCAATCCTTTTATAACCCTAATTGAAAGTGAGAGAAAGAGAAGAGAAGGAAGAGAAGAAGAGAAGGAAGAGAAGAAGAGAAGGAAAACTTGAAGAAAAGGCTAAGGAAGAAGAAGAAGCTCCGAGAAATCTTTGAAACTCAGACTACAGAAGGTATGAACCTCAATCCCTATCTGAATTGAAAGCTTAGAATAGATTATGATGAAGTTAGGTTAGGAGAAACCCTAATACCATCCATCCATGGATGAATTCCAATGGAAATCATGGAAAACTATGAAAAGTGAGTAACTTGGAGTTTTGAGCCATAGAACAATCATAGAATGGACTATAAAAGTAAGCCAAAGGACCCAAACATTAAAAAATGGACTGTAGGATGAAAAGGTCGACTCAAACCACGTGTGGTCGCACGTAGAGTCGATTGAGAATCAACCCTACCAGACCACAGGATTGACCCCTAGTTCCCAGAAGTCTAGGGAAGCTGCGGTCGCACCTAGGGTCGATGGAACATCCGACCCTAGGATCGACCCTACCCCTGGGTCGCATAAACCTGCGACCCTACCTGTGACCCGTCCTGTGACCCTAGCTTAACAGCAAGCCTAAAATTGTCGGAATGAATTCTAACTAAAATCTGTGGACTTGTTAGGTTTTTCTATTGATATAAAAGTGATTCTTAAAGCTTGAAATAGGATCTATACTCAAGCAAAGGTGAGGGAATAAGACCTAAACTAATTGGCTAATAATAAACTATTTTTATTTCTTGAGTCCAATGCCATGACTGATTCTATGCGTGTTTGCTTGTAATATGCATTCAACATGTCATCCAATATTCCTGCTATTAATGTTCATGCATATTTAATTCTATTTTATTTATAACATGATGATGATGATGATGCTAGGAATAGACATGTGAATGTATGTGTGTGGTTAGTGTGCTTAGTGTGCTTGATGCGAGTGGAGCATCAGGGGGAGGACATGACATTGTGGTTCAGCCTGGTCACCAGACTCTTGCTCTATTTCTACTCAAGTCTTGTCCACTGACATCATCGTATCGCCATTATCTTAGCAGAACTGTTATGTCGTAGGATATCAGGGTAGGTGGTCTCGGACCGTGTAGCCTTCGACTCTGCCGGGGGGCCTTAGCTCTATCTCTATGGACGTATTGAGGGATGCTAAGGTGAGGCCTTGGGTACACTGTTTGACATTTGGATTGATTAGTTGCGAGCCCAGTTTGCAAGCCCTCTCTAGCAGGGGCTTACGTGTTGGTATTGGTAGAGTATCAAGGGAAGTGTGATGCGGTGTGGTCCTAAGCACTTTAGCTCTATCTTTATTCCATGGTGGGTGCATATGGGACGATAATAAACGTTAACCTTTGAGCGGCTTCACACACTCGTGTATAAAGGTGAGGCGGCCACTGAACCTTTCTATAGCACATTGCAAACTTATATACCAGACCACAGATATGAATTGAATGCATGCATATGTTTGTTGCATTGTTTTGTTTTCTCACTGAACTCAAGTTGGAGAGCTGACCCTCGCGTGCGTAATTCTTTTAGTTTCTGATGTTGCAGGTATTACGATTGAAGATTATGTCAACACGCCAACCTATGAACATGTGGCGGCTATGACGAGCAAGCTGTGGAGGAAGAACATGGTTCATTAAGCGAGCGTTTCAACTATGGATACGCTTAGTGTTAAATTTTCATATTTGAATATTTGTAATATGTATTAAATTATGTTTTGGTTACTTAGAGATAAATGGAATATTAATTATTTATCATGACTAGACCTCAATTCATTATCTGTAAGACTTTCGCTATTTACTTTATTATCTCTGATTAATGTGGAATGTGTTTTGGTTTAACAAAAATTGGGATAGCCTATTCGAAATCCTGGTTGAACCGTTGGTTTATTAACGGTTCATCACACCATTTTGGTTGGTGCAGAATTGGGGTGTGACAACTTGGTATCAGAGCTCTCAGGCCTTCCCATGAAACCTGAATACTTCCTTGGAGTCCATGAACTAAGTTAGGATAAATTAAAAGTTTTAATACAAACACACCATAAGCACCTGTGTTGGTTGAGACAGAACTTAAACAAGACAATAATGTACATATTAAAGGTGGAAACATATATATACACAAACAAAAAGGGAAAATTCAAAACTTATCCTGATAAACGAATAATATAGGGTATGATCTATAGGTCGAGTAGTTATCTAAGTATACAAAGGATATAGTACAGTAGCCGAAACATTGGACTACCGAGTTGATACTCACAAGATGTGAAACTCGATGTATTGGGAAAGAAGGAAAATGGCTAGTAATGCCTAAGTCCCTCCAATGGTAAAAGGAAAGATCTCAGGCTGAATGCAACAGAGATAGGAGAACAATGACCATACACTAAGAATAAAAGAAGATAAATCTATACTCCTGGGTGATGTGAAGACTTAGAGTGAGATCCGCCATATGCTGATCGATTGCCCACTGAGCATTACGAAGATGTTGCAACTTGATGCCACCACTATCTGGGTCGAGAATGGATAGTGAAAACTCATCTGAGCAGATGCTAAAAATGATAATCAGATTAAAGCAAATCAAAGGAGGTGAACAATCAGACCACTCCAGCCAATCTGCCTGGACTACCCAAGTTGCCAATGTTACATCAACACCTCCGAGTCAGGCCATGTACAGTACTAATTGGTATCAACATTGTACCCCCAACACCTGTTACCTATAACACAGTGCCTACCATACAGCAAGTCCCAGTAACGCACACACTAGTGCAGAAGCTTGGTGCACAACAAGCAGTGTATCAAGGTGGTTACCCTTATCAGCCACTGATGTATGGGATAACTGCATTATGACAAAATGATCCGACCAGGATTGAAGAATGTTTCCTGAAGATGAAGCCTTAAACGTTTTCAGCAAAGGATCAAATCTATTGTAGCCATATAACTAGATAGGTTTATATAGGATGCGGTGCATTATTGATTTACTCTTGTGATTATAGAGGATGCACATACCTAATTTTAAATTCTCGTACCTTGACAGGATACCTTCTTGATTTAACCTATCAATTGGGTTATAGATATTGTTTCTTTAGTATTAGTCCTGATTATATCAATTTGAGCCACTTTCATGATTGACAACATGAACAGAGATATGAACTGAATGAACAGTTAAATGTTTAATCATGTTAAGCGTACATCTTCTGATTTATACTTGATTTACTAATGTACGAAAACTTTCTCCAGATTTACTCCTATAGTGCCTTGACCAATGGCATTATATATACTCAATAGAACCTGTAACCATGAGGTTAAGAGTTATAGAACCTCTATTTTTCATGTATTTGGACCACCGTGCAACTTAACGACCTTTTGATACCGGTTGGATTACCATAGATTTACTCCTGATTTAAACTTAAGTTCATTAGATAAAGAAAGTGTTTGTCGTCATACTAAATTGAAAGAAGGAAATGAATTGCTTTTGGATAAATATTTTGATTCTTACATTTCTCGACATCCATTAATAAGATGTTTAGTGAATAAAGAATTATGGGAAGTAAGATGATTGAATTCAGATTAGATTCTATAGCCAAGGAACCTCAGATGAAGAAATGGAGGATCCATTTTGAGATTGCTGAATAGATGGATATGGCCATAAAAGAGTGCATGAGTAAAAGTGAAAACTATCAAGAGTAACTAAGAAAGAGTAGATAGCACTCAAGTAAAGTTAAAGATGGCTATATTGGTATGAATTTTTGACAAGGCAAAAGATTTCTAAAGGCAAATCTAAGAATGGGTACAAGGATAAAGTCAAAAATCATGGCATTGATAGTATTCAGATTAGTACAAGTAATACTGAGTTACGCCCAATGTTAAAGGAAATGATTAAGCAAGGACCAAGACAGTTTGGCAGAACTAATAAAATTTTGAGCATATACCCTAATGCTTAGACTTGGGATATGTAATGAGTAAATAGTTAGAAGATGCTTTTCGAGATATATAATAGAATGATAAAAGGAGGTGTAAGCTAATGAGTTTTTTGAGATATATGAGATTTCAAGCAATAGTCTTTGAAAAACTAAGAGATGAAGGAACTACACAAGCTCTTAAGATCTTATACCAGATTTTACTAGTTTAAGCCCTTTCGGACTAGATGTTCTATTGGATGAGTGTTATTAACAATGTTCGAATCATATGGATGGACAGAATTTGGATGCAACCTGAGTCGACTTGAGATGGTAGACTTTGGCGTCATCTTGGGAATATACTAGTTGTCTCAACAGTCTACAAAGTTGTTGTGTGCATAGAAGAGGTTATCAGTCAAGAATAAAGACAACATATAATTTAGTTTTATTGGAAGTAAGTTGCCCAAAAAGTGAAGACTGATCCTCTCTATGCTAAAGGCCAAGAGATGCTTTGAAGAGAAAGAAGTTGGATATATGGTTTCTGTGGTATACGCTACCAAAGAAGCACCACAGATGGAAGAAATTGATGTGATGCATAAATTTCTTGATGTGTTTCTAGGAGACTTATTTGGGTTACCATCTGATCATGCGATCGAGTTCGTTATCGATTTGTTACCTAAGGACGATACTTGTGTCAAGGGCACCTATAGAGTAGTTCCTATGTAGTTGAAGGGATTGAGACTCAACTACAGGAGTTATTAGACTAAGGTCCTAATAGGCTAAGTATTGCATCACGGGGAGCGCCAATGCAATTCGTGAAGAAGAAGGACGATAGTCTCAGATTATGTACAGACTACCGGGAAATAAACAAGCTTACAATCAAGAATCGATATCTACTACCCTAGATCGATGACTTGTTTAAACAGTTGCAAGGAGCAAAGGTATTTCTCTAAGGTTGATTTTCAGTCAAGATATCATCAGCTGAAGAATTTGGACAGCGATATCTCGAAGATAGCTATTAGAATCGAGATTGGACATTATGAGTTCTCGATTTTGACGTTTGGATTAACCAATGCCCCTACATATTTTATGGAGCTGATGAACTGGGTGTTTCATGATATGTTGGACACATCGGTCATAGTTTTTATAGATGATATTTTGGTTAATTCTAAGAATGAAGCAACTCATACAATGGATCTTGGAGCAGCTTCACAACAGCTGAAAAGGAAAAAGCTTTATGCCAAGTCCAAGAAATATGAGACCCGATTAAATAAAGTGATCTGCTTAGATCACATAGCATAATAAATAGGGATTAAAGTGAACCTTATTAAGATAGAAGCAATTGTATGGTGAGAAATGCCTAAGAATATTGTGAAGATCAGAAGTTCCTTGGGTTTAGCTGGTTATTACAGACGATTTGTAGAGGACCACTCTAAGATCGCAAAAACCTCTTACCAAGCTAACCAAGAAGGGAGAGGAGTTTAATTGGACTGAAAAGTGTGAAGAATGTTTTCAGATTCTAAAGTAAGGTTGATATCAACTCCCATCTTGATCATTCGCACCAGGGAAACCGTTTACCCTAAACATCGAAGCTTTCGGATTGGATCTAGGATGCGGATTGATGCAAGGTAAATAAGCAATTGTATATGCTTCAAGAAAATTGAAGGATCATGAGAAGAGTTATCCTACTCATGACTTGGAAGTATCGGTGATGAGTTATGCAATCAAGACTTTGAGACATTACCTATATAGAGAAGAATTTCAAATTAAATCGGATTACAAAAGTTTTATTTATCTCTTCATTAGAAAGTTGAACATAAAGATAAGAAAATGGCTAGAATTTCTCAAGGATTAAGCCTGTGATATACAGTGTCATCCGAGCAAGGCTAAGGTAGTAGCTAAGGCCTTAAGCAAAAAGAGAATTATGAAGTCCAAGGAAGGAACCAGTATAGATGCTGTCTTATGTTTCACAGCAACAAATTCAGATTGAAAGGAGAGTAACATATAATAGAAACTCGTGATGATCCAATTGAGTGAGAATTTATGGATGAACTTATGGAGCAATAGTTCGTCGGCTGCACTTCTAGCATAAAATATCATCTCTAAATTGATGGATAAAGTAAAAGTAGTAATTTGTTAGATCTGTATATAAGAACGGTGTAAGCAGATTTAGAGAAAGAAAAATCAAACCCTGACTTACTCCGGATGCGAAAAAGGTCCTATGATACAGAGGATGATTATATATACGTGAAATGAAAAATGTTGATCATAAGATATAAGATAAGGTTAAAAGCCCATTCTATTTCGTATTTGATACATTCTAGAAGTATAAAATATACCAAAACATGAAGAGATTATTTTGGTAGAAGGGAATGGAAGTAGTTGTGGCTAGATGCATGTTTCAGTATCTGAATTATCAGCAAGTAAAGGCTGAAAGACAAAGACCAACATGGCTTACCATAACCACTATCGGAGCCAGTCTGGAAGTGGAACTGCAGTACAATGAACTATGTCAATGATTTGCCACTGACTCCCAGATCGGTTGACATGGTTTGGGTGATTGTTGATCGCCTTATAAAGATAGCTCATTCTATTGCTATACGACCTCGGTATGCTTTGGAGTGGCTAACTAAGCTATATGTGGATTGAATTTGCTACTAAGCTACTATGTAGATGTCACCTATAAAGCATGGTACGGTAGAAATGTCAAATTCTTTTGTTTTGGAATAAAGTTGGTGAATAAGGAATGGTAAGACCTGAGTCTGTTGAAGAAACCTGTCGAGTAGCAGACAAGATCAAAGAAAAGGGCCAAGATAGCTCAAGTTTCTCAGAAGAGACACCAAGACCTCGAGTTCGCCATAAGTGACAAAGTGTTCTTGAAGATATCACTTATGCGTAGTTTGAAACAATTAGACAAGAAGGGAAAGTTGTATTCTATATATGTGTTGGATCTTATAAACTTTGGAGAGACATAGAAAAGTTGCATATCAACTAGCATTACTGCTGTCCATGTCTAGTGCGCATGACGTATTTCGTGTATCTCTATTGAAGGAGTATGTTGGAGATCCATATCAAAGGTATTGACCACTGATCCACTAGATTAGATAGAAGATTTAACTATTGAAGTGGTACCAGTCTAGTTCACTAGTTGGAAGGTACAACATCTCAAAAACTTGGATAATTATTATATAAAGATAATATGGCGAAGACAAGACGTGGAGAAGATTACATGGGAGGAAGAAGATGTAATGCGAAAACAGAATTCCCACCTATTGACTCCGAAGTAAATTCAAATTTTTAGGACAAAATTTATTTTAAGGAGGGGGGAGTTGTAAGATCCGTACGTTCAAATTTCGAGGACGAAATTTCTTTTAAGGGTGGTAGCACGCCACGAACCCGGTCTAACCTTACATTTCGTGTCGTGACCAGTATACATATCATGGTCGAGCCAAGTGGACCAAGTGTGTGAAGAAACCCAAGACCCAATAAGAAATTTTACTCAAAAATAGTCAAAATGAGGGTAGGGTCGCATGTCTAAACAGGTAGGGTCGACCCCACCTCAAAAGAAGTCCAAATCATGACTTTTTGGTCGTGGGGTCGCAGGGGTCTCGAATTGTCCGACCCCCTCATCGACTCCCTAGCATCGACCCTAGGAAAACAGCAAAAACAGCACAAACCAAAAATTAGGAAACTTTCCTAATTTCAATTGGGACCTTTCCTAAACTCAATGGGACTTATTTTGGGAGGTTTTCCTCTATAAATAGGATGTCCCTAAGCCTCTTTCACTCCTTTTAGAACCCTAATTGAAAGTGAGAGAAAGAGAAGAGAAGGAAGAGAATAAGAGAAGGAAAACTTGAAGAAAAGGCTGAGGAAGAAGAAGAAGCTCAGAGAAATCTTTGAAACTCAGACTACAGAAGCTTTGAACCTCAATCCTTATCTGAATTGAAAGCTTATAATAGATTATGATGAAGTTAGGTTAGGAGAAACCCTAATACCATCCATCCATGGATGAATTCCAATGGAAAACTATGAAAAGTGAGTAACTTGGAGTTTTGAGCCATAGAACAATCATAGAATGGACTATAAAAGTAAGCCAAAGGACCCAAACATTAAAGAATGGACTGTAGGATGAAAAAGTCGACTCAAACCACGTGCGATCGCATGTAGAGTCTATTGGGAATCGACCCTACCAGACCACAGGATCGACCCCTAGCTCCCGGGAAGTCCAGGGAAGTTGCGGTCGGACCTAGGGTCGATGGAACATCCGACCCTAGGATCGACCCTACCCCAAGGGTCGCATAAACCTTCGACCCTTCCTGCGACCTGTCCTGCGACCCTAGCTTAACAACAAGCCTAAAATTATCGAAATGAATTCTAACTAAAATTTATGGACTTGTTAGGTTTTCCTATTGATATAAAAGTGATTCTTAAAGCTTGAAAGAGGATCTACACTCAAGCAAAGGTGAGGGAACAAGACCTAAACTAATTGGTTAATAATAAACTATTTTTATTTCTTGAGTCCAATGCCATTACTGATTCTATGCGTGTATGCTTGTAATGTGCATTCAACATGTCATCCAATATTCCTGCTATTAACGTTCATGCATATTTAATTTTATTTTATTTATAATATGATGATGATGATGATGCTAGGAATAGACATGTGAATGTATGTGTGTGGTTAGTATGCTTGATGCGAGTGGAGCATCAGGGGGAGGACGTGACATTGTGGTTCAGCCTGGTCACCAGACTCTAGCTCTATTTCTACTCAAGTCTTGTCCACTGACATCGTCGTATCGCCATTATCTTAGCAGAACTATTATGTCGTAGGATATCAGGGTAGGTGGTCTCGGACTGTGTAGTCTTCGACTCTGACGGGGGGCCTTAGCTCTATCTCTATGGACGTATTGAGGGATGCTAGGGTGAGGCCTTGGGTACACTGTTTGATATTAGGATTGGTTAGTTGCGAGCCCAGTTTGCAAGCCCTCGCCAGCAGGGGCTTACGTATTGGTACTGGTAGAGTATCAGGGGAAGTGTGATGCGGTGTGATCCTAAGCACTTTAGCTCTATCTCTATTCCATGGTGGGTGCATTTGGGATGACAATAAACGTTAACTTTTGGGCGGCTTCACACACTCGTGTATAGAGGTGAGGCGGCCATCAAAACTTTCTATAGCATATTGTAAACTTATATACCATACCACAAATATGAATTGAATGCATGCATATGTTTGTTGCATTGTTTTGTTTTCTCACTGAGCTCAAGTTGGAGAGCGGACTCTCGCGCGCGTAATTCTTTTAGTTTCTGATGTTGCAGGTATTACAATTGAAGATTATGTCAACATGCCAACCTATGAACATGTGGCGGCTATGATGAGCAAGCTCTGGAGGACGAACATGGTTCATTAAGCGAGCGTTTCAACTAGTTTCAACTATGGATACGTTTAGTGTTAAATTTTTGTATTTGAATATTTGTAATATGTATTAAATTATGTTTTGGTTACTTGGAGATAAATGGAATATTAATTATTTATCATGACTAGACCTCAGTTCATTATCTGTAAGACTTCCGCTATTTACTTTATTATCTCTGATTAATATGGAATGTGTTTTGGTTTAACAAAAATTGGGATAGCCTATTCGAGATCCTGGTTGAACCGTTGGTTTATTAACGGTTCATCACACCATTCTGGTTGGTGCAGAATTGGGGTGTGACATTGTTTATGTGTACCATTATTGTGGCACTTCTCTATTATTTACATACAGAAGAAGGAAAAGGGTTCCACAATTATTTTCCCAATACTGCTGATCTTGTTCTTGATTCCTTAAAAGATCTTGCAATAAATACGATGGAGGGTGTAAATCATTACCATATTAAAGCAAACCAACTAGTGGATACTAGGTTTGTTATGACACAGTGGAAAAACACAAGCAATGGCGGTATGAAGTTCGAATAAAAAATGACAACAATGATATAAGAAATTTATGTGGTTTGATCAATGTAATCTACGTCCACGGGCAAGAGGAGATTCTCATTAAATCAAAGAGAAAGAGAAGATTACAAAGTGCACCTTATAGAGTAGCACAAATACACAAGATTGCAACCAACTTCAACCATTAAAGTAAGAACACTATTTTCTCTTACTAATTTCTTCTCTCTTTCTCGCTTCCTTCTTACGTTTTGTGACTAGGTCAGAAAAAACTCTTAACTACTCCCTCTATCACAATTATATTTGTAATAGAAAAGTGATTGAGGGAGTAGAGGGATCTTTTACACAACTTTCCTAATTTCTCTAACTAAAAAAGGAAAGATAGGATACAAGCCATAATAAGCCCGGATATCAAGCCACAAAATAACAGGGGAAAATTTCTCCCACCTCCCCTCTAGGAATCCTAAAAGGCAACCACCCCCAAGTTGACTCAAAATGTCTCCCACCTCCTCTGCTTTGAAAATATTCTCCCCCATTCAATTTGGTGATGATCATCAATATTTTTGGATAATCAGACAATTATACTGTAAGCACCCCATTTTTTGCCATCCCTAACTAAGCAGAGTCTTCTTGGTGTGTAGACAACAAAGGTAAAGAGGTGAGTGAAAGTTTGGATTTTGGCTACGATTTCAAAGCAGTTTTCAATAGGTCCCATAGTAAGTTTTTGGCCTTTAACTTGCCTGGAAGCCTAGGTCATGGAATTACCTTCGAAATGAGACCAGAATCATTCAATTTCGATATCAAATGAAGAAAATATGACCATTTTAGTCGGATGATAAGTACAAGGGAGATTTCTAAAATTATCATAAAATCCTAGGGGCTTTCATGCAAATTATCGTAAGTTGGATTAATCGAATTTCAAATCATCATATCTTGATCATCTGACATCCGAATCATGTAGTGTAAGTACAAATATTCCTTATTTTCAGTCCTCTTCAAAGTGGATGTGAAGAATCCTGGGCAGAGGCCACCGGTGGGTCCCATGCAAGCTTGCATGCATATCATATCTTGAAAGTTTTACGTCCAAATTAGGTAATTTAAGTGTCACTATTCTTTATTTTATGTCCTCTACAAAGTGGACGTAGAAAATCTAGGACAAGGGTCGTCAGAAGATTCCATGCAGAATTGCAGCCAAAATGGCTCATCAAAAGAGGGAGATATAGAAAAACCAGTCTTAACCCCAACCTAGTCAATCTAGTCCAGCTCAATCCATCCAAACTAGCATAGACCGAATTGGTCCAACCCATGTTCACATACATATATACATATATATTGCATATTATATATTATATGATTATGCATATATGTATATTTATTTATATATGGGATGTGTGTGTGCTGGCCGTGGGATCCCATTAAGAAAGAAGTAGAAGAGGAAGAAAAGAATATGGAAAGAAGATATCGAGAGGAAAATGGAGGAAAGAAGAGATTCGGTCAAAGTTTGGAAAAAAAAATAAAGAAAAGGAAAGAGTTCGGCCATCCGAGAGAAGTATTAGGAAAGAAAGTTGGGGATAGGAAGAATAGAAAAGAAAAAATAAAGAAAGAAAATAAAAGGAAATTCAAGAGAGAGAAAAGAGGAATGGAAAGAAGAGATTGGAGAGAAAAGATCGGGAGAAAGAAGAGAGGAGGAGAAAAAAATAGGGACGAAGAGAAGAGAGAAAACGAAGAAGAAAAAAAATCTGAGAAAAGAAATCTGAAAAGAGGGAGAACTAGAGAGAGCAGTGGAGATTGAGAGAAGAGTGCGTTTGAGATTGAGGGAGAGAAGATCCAATTGAAAGAAGAAAAAAAAGGAAAGAATGGAAAGACCGGATTCATAGAGAAAGTAAGAAGGGAAAGATTGGAGAGACAGATATAGGCCAGATCTAAAAGAGAGAAAAAAGTTCAGGGCAGAAAACTAAGAGATCGGACTAAAGAGGGGAAGTTGGAGAGAAGGAGCAGAACCGGTAGCCAGGGAGGAAAAAATAATGAGAGAAAGAGATCGAGAGGAAGAAAAAACCCAGAAGGAGGGGAGAAATAGAGAGCTGCGAGAGAGAAGGAAGGAAGACGAAGAAAAGAGCTGAGAGAAGAGAGGGAGAAGAGTTGAAGGAGAACCCCTACGACTCAGCTAAGCTGCCAATCCCTGTTATTTTTTTTATTGTGTCTTTGGCTTCACCCCACCACCGATTACCTACTCCATCACCAATTCTTAGAGTCACATCTACCATCGCCACATGCAGCCATCACCACAAGCCACACTCCCCCATCCCAACCTAAAACCATAACCCAACATCTCACACCTGTAATACATACCTACTACCAACCGACACCTTCAACTTCATCCCATAAACCACCCTAGATCGACATAACCGCATGCATACCCCACCTTACCTGGTCTGATCCTCATAACCGTGACACCTGCTAACCTCACCAAACTACCATCTAACCACCTCCTTCGGCCTACTACACCATGCGACATTACCCAGCTGCATCAAACTCCATCTGTCCCACTAAATTCCCATACCAGTACCCACTTGGTCATCACCCGATATACATCTAATCACCAAATCCCAACAGCAGTGCAACACTTCTCACGACCTGTCCACCCGTGCACCTTCAATCCCCACCATAGTCCTGCTATCACCGAAAATAACCCACCTGTCCTACCACCTCACTAACCGAGCACCATTACACCTCCATCTCACAGCCATGCTCCACACCACCTTCTCACTTCTATCCCTCACATGCACACCTGTCCCGACACACACCTCACTAGCTGATTCACACTTTCTGCACAAGCCCAATACCATGCTATACCTCCACCCATCGAATCCAAACCCTATAAGCCACCTGTCCACTCCACCTTCCACTTGCACAGACCGCACCTTGTAACCATCAATACCTCACTCAACAAGAACCTAAACCACCTGCTCCCAATACTGGACCTGCTACCTCATGTTGCCACCCATGCATCTATCTACCTCTATTAAACCAGCAAACCTCATCCCTACTATAATCCTGTTGATCCAGAACAATCCATTACTGATCTGCCCTATTAAAACTACATCCTCTCTCTCAATCTTTGATTCCCAATCAGCATCACACTCTTGATGTATCCTAATAAATCTGAGCCATTTGATTGTGTAATGTGATGATTAATTTGCTTATTTGATAAGTTAAATCTTGATCATTTAATTCAGTTAATCTTGAATATTAATCTGATAGAGCCATTGGATGATAGACATTTACTGGATCATGGGATGATAAAAATGTGAGCCATTGGATGACTTGGATCATGTGATGATATGAAATAGGAGTCATTGGATGTTAATTCTGGATATGAATTGTTAGATTGACATGATAAGTGATTTAGACCACTGGATTGACATTATGAATGATTTAGATGAATATGGACCACTGGATGTCAAATTGGATTTTGAACTGTTAGATTATGATTTTGAGTGATCTGAACCATTGGATTTCCACCAAAATTGATTTTAAATGAATCTGAATGGTTAGATTGTGATTTTGAGTGATTTTAACCATTGGATCTTAATCATATGTGTTTTGAGTGATTTTAACCGTTGGATCTTGATCATAAATGTTTTTAAACCATCTAAACCATTGGATCTTTATTGTGAGTGATTTTGAGTGATCTGAACGGTCGGATTACCATCTTGAGTGATATGAACCGTTGGATTATCTTTTTGAGTAGTTTTAATGAATTTGAAAGGTTGGATTCAGCTCATGAATGTTTTAAGTGAATCTGAACCATCGATCAAATATGATCTTGATCACATTGATGATGATCGATTACATCAAGTTTGAGTAGTCGATCAAATATGATCTAGGTCACATTGATGATGATCGATTACATCAAGTTTGAGTAGTCGATCAAATATGATCTAGGTCACATTGTTGATGATTGATGCTTGAATAATGCTCTCACATGCTTACACTGCTATATTTGGAATGCTCTCAAATGTTGTATTGGATACTTACATTTCATATTTGGATGCGCATCTGCTTTCTGTTATATTTGGAGGCACACTACTATGTTGGATTGTTTATACATGATATATCTAGATCCATTGCTATGTTTGGATTGCTCACATGCTATATTGGACACATTGCCATATTTGAATGCTTACTTGGTACACATTGCTATGTTTGGGAATACAATTGCGTAAATCTTAAGTACAAACCATATAGGGAAAGTAGAAACCCTAAAATGAAAAGAGTTGAACAAAAGGGGCAGAATACCCTAGAAAACCTAAAGAGTTGAACAAAAGGGGCAAGATACCCTAGAAAACCTGAAGAGTTGAACAAAAGCGGCGGGATACCCTAGAAAACATGAAGAGTTGAACAAAAGGGATAGGATACCCTAGAAACTCTGAAGAGATGAAATTGTAGGGATAGGCAACTCGATAAACCTAAGTGATGAATGTAGAGATAGGCAATCCGATAAACCTAAGAGATGAAATTGTAGGGATAGGCAACCCGATAAACCTAAGAGATGAAATCGTAGGGATAGGCTACCCGATAAACCTAAGAGATGAAATCGTAGGGATAGGCAACCTGATAAACCTAAGAGATGAAATCGTAGGGATAGACAACCCAATAAACCTAAGAGATGAAATCGTAGGGATAGGCAACCCGATAAACCTAAGTAATGAAATTATAGGGATAGACAATCCGATAAACCTAAGTAATGAAATTATAGGGATAGACAACCTGATAAACCTAAGAGATGAAATTGTAGGGATAGACAACCCAATAAACCTAAAATTAGAAGGAGTTTAGGTTGATATGTCCTCAGATGCAACCATCATGTCAATTTTGAACTACGTTGTACCTGATTTCTAGGGAAAATTCTAGAATACGTAGGCAATTTGGGAGTCCCAAATACGGTATAAAGCCATCCATCCATCCATCCAGCATAAACTTCAACTTGAACAAAGAATCTAATTAAAGCACATGCATAAACCACTTCCATAATCTTTAATCACACAACCCATTTCGAACTACGTTTTGGACTTGATTTTTAGAATTAGAATACATAGATAGTTTGAGATGGACGTCTCAGATTCAGTCCAAGACTGAACCATCTTTGGTCCGGTTTACTGTATAGTACTGTACATTATATTTGTTTGTTTATTTGCTTCAGAACATGATTGGCTGAACCATAGGTTAGCAGAACTCAGCAATTTGGTTTACGACATCCCCCATTAACCCTAGTCATCCAGTTGACTAAGTACAGTCAGAATTAGAGCCTAGAGAAAGTTTAGGAGGCCGATATTGATCGGACGGTTTGGGTGTCTAACACCTTCCCATAATCGTAACTTGAATACTTACCCGATCTCTTGTAGACCAAAGAACTGATACATTGGGTCATGAGTCAATAGAAGTCTTACCTTAGGATGAAGCTACATTTTTAGAGGTCCTAGATCTTGATCTAGGTGGCGACTCCAACAGAACATTGGTCTTCATTGATACATTTTATCTCGAGGATCATCGTCTCATCATTGTCCTCACATATACCCTCAGATTTACTTAAAGAGATTTTATCAAAAATTTGTAATCTAATTTTATTTTAAAAAATATATTAAAATTTTAAAAATAAAACGTGAGATTTTAATTTACTAAAGAGATTTTAATCTATAATCGAATTTAATTAACTAAAGAGATTTTATCAAAACTCTTTTATGATGGTACCTCAACAAAAAAACTCTCCAAAACTCTATCCCTTTTGAGATATTTTACTATCCTCATTTTTACTTTGTTATTGCTATCTGTTCTTTAACTCATCGGAGACTGCTCCTGCTCCTTGTTCTTCAACTCGCCGGAGTCCACCGCTACTCCCTGTTCTTCAACTCGAGAAACCTTAAATCACAGAAACCCTTAACCTTCTTTCTTTCCCTCTCTCTCTCTCTCTCTCTCTCTCTCTCTCTCTCTCTCTCTCTCTCTCTCTATCTTTTTCTCTTTCTCTTTACCTCTGTCTTGTACCTCTGCCTAAGGTTTTCTTCTTCTTCCTCTCGTCCTTTTCCTCTCCCTCTTTTTTTTTTCTTTTTCTGTAACCTCCCGTCTCAGCTCTCTTTCTCCCTTGTTTTAGATCTCTATCTCCCTTCTTCTTTCCTATCCGATTCTCTTTGTCTCCTCTTCTTTCCATCCTCTACTTTTTTCTTCTTTTTCTGTTTTTCTTTCCTTTCTTCCTATCACTTTTTCTCTCAATCTTCACTCAAGACACTCCTTACTTGGTGTGGCTCTACTGCAAGGAGAAGCAGGTAAGAGTTTCATACCTGCTACCTTCAACTCTATCGCAACCCCACCGCCACTGCTGCAACCACCCCTCCTTCTCACCACCCCCTACATCATGCATACACCCAATCCCACTACTACCGGATACCTCCACCTAAGCTCACCGCAACCGCTGAAATCGATCACCCCATGAAAACCACCAAACCCTGCACTACCCGAACTCACCTGATGCCTCTCCATATGAAACTTTCCCTTTATATGATGAACATTATTTTTCAATTGAGATTATTGGCTTTTCGTGCTCTACATATTATGGATTAAATCATTGTCCGTCTTTATTCCATACAATTCTCTGCTCAGGTATTATGACAAGCACTCAGCCACGCCCAAATGTATCTTCCATTGATCTCATCCCTATCACCCACCTAATCTGATCCATACCCATTGCAATACCCTTTCCATCAGCTCTCCCTCTCCCTCATTTCAAAAAACCTTAGGCAGAGGTACAAGATAGAGGTAAAGAGAACGAGATAGAGATAGAGAGAGAGAGAGAGCGGGAGGGAAAGAAAGAAGATACCTGCGGTTAAGGGTTTATGCGATTTAGGGTTTTTCAAGTTGAAGAATAGGGAGCAGCGGCAGACTCCGACTAGTTGAAGATCATGGAGCAGCGGTGGTCTCCGGCAAGTTGAAGATGAGGGAGCAGCAGCAGAGTAAAAATGAAGACAATAAAAAACCTTGAAAGAGATAGAGTTTTGGGGAGTTTTTCATTGAGGTACCACCGTAAAAGAGTTTTGATAAAATCTCTTTAGTTAATTAAATTCAATTATAGATTAAAATCTCTTTATTAAATTAAAATCTCATGTTTTATTTTTTAATTTTTAATATATTTCTTAAATTAATTTCAATTACAGATTTTTGATAAATTTTCTTTTAAGTAAGTCTAAGGGTATAACTGTCAAAAAAATATTGGTGATGATAAATGTCATCACTAAATTGAATGAGGGAGAATATTTTCAAAAGCAAGAGAGGTGGGAGACATTTTGAGTCAAGTTGGGGGTGGTTGCCTTTTAGGATTCTTAGAGGGGAGGTAGGAGAAATTTTCTCTTTTTAACAATCTACACCTTGGCTTGAAATCCTCAAACCATCAAGAAGTCGAACAGTATCTCAAACACATCTCTAAGCTTACTGTAAGACCCCCATTTTGGCCTATTTCTTATCAAGGGCATTTTTGTCATTTTAGGTCATGGTAGAATGTCCCTACCATTTTAGGTTATTATGAAAAGAAAAAAAAATGGAAAAATCATTAAAAACAAAAAAAATAAAAAAAATACAAAAAAAGAAAAAAAAATGTTGATTTTGTTTGTGTTTAGGATATAGAACAATGGGTTTGGGCTGGGTTTAGATTAGGTGTCAATAAATATAGGCTAATGGGCTTGGATTTGGGCTTGGGATATTGAGTGTGTAATAGTTTTATTTTATTTTTATTATATATGTCAGGTTCAGTCATCTAGAAAGGGGATCAAGTGGAAAGATCTTGGCCCTTGGATTAGGGGTTAGAAAAACCCTAGAAACAAAAGGAAGGGGATCCGTAGAAGAGGGATAAGCCGAAAAAGAGAGGAGTCCTGAAAGGGGGTTTTTTCAGAAGAGAGAAATCAGGGAGAGATGGAGGTTTGTGAGCTGATGGAGAAAAGAGAGGGCGGCAGCAAGGATTCGTGAAAGGGATTGAGGAGAGAGCTGGGAGAGACTATGAGAGATATTGCCGTGGCCAGGAGAAGAGATAGAGGGAGAGATTTGCGACAATAAGGGAGAAGAAATAGGGGGGAGTCGATGATTGCAGGAATAGAAGGGTTTTAGCTGTGAGTGAGAGCTAGAAAGAGAGATTGCATAATGGAAAGACGGAGTAAGAAGACTGTAGGCTTACGGCTGAAGAGAGAAGCCGCAAACTGGGAAAAGAAATAGAGAAGAGAGAAATCAGGGAGAGAAAGGAGATTCGTGAGGGAGTATAGATGGAGAAGAAGAGTGGAAGAAGCGGCCAGAAAGAAGGGAAGAAGATGGCGGCATCAGGGAGAGATTAGAGAAAGCAGAGGTGGCGGTGCTGCTCTAAGGAGATGAGAGAATAGAGGAGAAAGGATTGGGAAATCCGTTGGTGAGTGAAAGAGAGAAATCAGAAAGAAAATGAGAGGAATAACAGTGGGAGAAAAAGAAGAAAGTGAAGTTGCAGAAAATTCAATGAAGAGGAAAGAAAGCCACGACCAGAAGAGAAGGGTGTGAGGTGAGAACGGAGAGAAAAAAAACTAGAGATTGAAGAAGAAAGAAAGGTGGCAGCTACTGTGTAGGAAATCAAAAGAAAAAAAAAGAATAGCAGAAGTGGGAGAGGCTGATTTCGACAGTGGGGTTAGCTGCTACCGCAAGGAGGAAAAATTGAGAGTGAGAGAGACGAGAGGAAATCAGTGGGAGTGAGACCAAGGAGAGAAGATTTTCAGTTGAGGCAATGGTTCCTTACTTCTTCGATCAAGTTCTGCCGGCCAAGGGATTCAGTTCATTTTGTCTCCAATCAAAGGCATTGGTATGTTTCAGTTTGTGCAAATAAAGGGCTCCTGTGTCTTTCCTATTCGCAATCGAGTATTGCTTCAGCATTCACGGAAGTATTCCTCCTACCAGTCAAGTCCGACACTATGACATGTAATTTCTGAAGTTGCTGTTCATATATTCTCATCATCTTAATTTCATTAGTTCTAATTTTCATTACTTGGTTTGTTTCCTTGCCTTGGGGCCAAGCTTTGTATTTGACACTAATATAACCTGAGTCGGTTTAATGCCATAAACTGGTTTGATCTAATGAAATGAAACTGGTTTTGTTAGAGGTCCATTTCCCTACCTAGTTTGGTTCAATTGAGTATTTGAATCTGGTTCAACCTTTTGCTCAAGTTCCAATGCCTTATCCAATTTCATCTTTGACGATGCAAATCTGCTTTTCTCATGTATTCTGTAACTTATTTTTGCTTGCTGGACCACTTACTCTTTGTTAAAGCAACTTTAACTTTGGCCATCACCAGGATTGCTTTCATTGGTTCAACAATTCTAATTCCAGAAATTTCTTGATGTCGGCTTGCTGATTTGAATTGAATTTGGCTTTGTTAGTTTATTAAGAATGGCATAACTTGCCCTTGCCAATTTCCCATGTTTGCTGTTTAGGTGGTTAAATGTTGGAATCTACAGCCATGTATCTTGTATAGTTATGTTATCATGAATCAGATATCATGTGTTAGGCTCATCATTGTTTATGTGGTCCAAGCGTTGGAATCCGGTGCTTTGCATCTGTTGACAGGCTTTTCACAAGTCTGATGTTGCATGTTGGGTTTACTGGTGCTTCATTTAAAACTCTCTAGTTGGGCCAACGTTGATTTTGATCCTCCCAAGCTGAGTTTTAGTCATATTTCGAATTTGCTAGATGACTGATTATAGGCTTACCTGTTTACACACTTACATACCTACATGATGTTTTGATTACCTGTTTGATAAATCTCATTCATGCTTATGGTTTAAGTAAGCTAATCCTTCTCTTATGATATGCCTAATCAGTTCAATCACATGCTCAATACTTCATGTTTGTGACAGTTGGTGTGTGAGTCCCAATTCAAAACATCACTCACTTACCACTAAAGTTTGGCATAGATTCATCCGTGGAGCATGTAGTACTGCAGCCAAAATTTGATTAAAATTTGCTTAAATTTTATTCTTGACATGTGGAAAAGCTTTCAAAAACCAGACGTTAATGCATTGCTGTATGAATTTGGGCTTCAGTTCCTACGCTGATTATGCTTGGACCTATTGACATGTGGTCCTACCATGGATGTGTTGAGCAATAAAAAAAAAAGGTATTGGTTCTTGTGATGCACCTGGATATGGTTGGTGTTGCCCCATTTTCCAAAAGAATAAATGCTGTCCAGTCCCCCTTTATTTTTTTTTTTGTGAACATATTTTATTATTGATCTCTTGTTCTTTTTCTTTTGGGCTGCTGACTTTTTCCTCTCCTTAAGGCAGCCGGCTAGGAGGTTCAACAGGTTTCATGTAGTGCTTTAGGCTGTATTTTGTTTGCATTTGTCTAGGGTCAGTTTTGGGTGAGTGTTAATTCCATTCTAGTGTTTTGTCATGTCTCTCTATTTCAGAATCGTCTCCTATTCTCAGCATCTTAGTATAATACTTGAGTTCTTCCTAACATTTGCCCTGTTGTTTTTATCATGATGTGATGTTATAGCTTGGTGTAGCCCGTTACTCTCAAAGGCAATACTGGGATTAACCCATGCTTTGTTGTTTAGTTCATTCATTAAAGGTTGGTCCTCAAAAATTGTTTTTCAAAAGAAAAATACAAGAAAAGAAAGAAAAAGAAATACAAAAATTGAGTTGTGTCTTCACGTGTCAGGCAACGGTTGGGATCATGTCTGATCTCCAACCTAGCCATTATCCAGATTCATTTGTGGCCTGAGGGCATTTTGTCTCCCATGTTTGGGAGTTGGTCTATGGACCAATCACTTTCAGAATGTTAGTTTGCCTTGCTGAGTGCAAGAAGTCGAGGTCCGAGTACCTCTTGAGTGATGCCTTGCCGAGTGCGAGGAGTCGAGGTCCAAGTACCTCTTGCATGATGCTTTGTCGAGTGCGGGGAGCTAAGGTCCGAGCACCTCTTCAGTAATACCATGTGGGGTCCAACAGCCCGTTAACTGTTGGGAACTACGTTTGATCTGATTCTCTATGGAGATACGTAGGCAGCGGGAAGTGGAGAGAACTCTGAGTAGTTCACCCTTCGCGCACGGTCACACGTGCTTCCTTTGTCAAGGGAGCACCTCACACACGACCACAACCACAATCACAATCCTTCACGAACTACGTTTGGCCTGATTCCCGCCGCACAGGGATACGTAGGCGGTTTGATCTCGAGCTCGGTCATCCATTATCTGTTGTATTTTCTATGTTATTCATTCTTTTAATTCATTAGTTGTTTATTCATGATTATTTCATTTTTTTTATCCATTCATTTGTTCATTGATCCATTTATTGTCTGTTGACTTGTATTTTATTTTTCAAGTCTATGTGGTGGCACCCTAAGTTAGAACAACTTAGAAACTTGATCTAGGGTTCCCCATTTGCCTAGTTAGACTAAATTGAATGACCTGAACATACATAAGTTTCAAGAATGTAGGAAATGATAGGACAAAAGGAGACCGGTCTATTGACCGGGCGAGTTGGGTGCCTAACACCTTCCCAACTCGTAACTTGACACTTACCCTTCTCTGGTAAGACTAGAAGTCAATCCATTGAGCATGAGTCATAGTGTTTATCCAAGTGAGAGACCATTTATAGGTCCTAGACCTTATCTAGGTGGTGACTCCATATTTTCACCGTCTATTGACATGGATGGATAAAAGTAGCCAAGGCGAGAGCCTATTTTAATTTCGTGAAGGATCATGAAAATCCATTGTCCACACACTTACGTGAGCTAACTCGGTGTAAGAAACAAGAGATGTGAAAAACAACTATTCACTTCAGATCCGAAACTAGAGAACACCCCTCCTCTCGCCACTAATGCCCCAACAAGGGCTACCAAATCAAGTGCGAATGCCACCCGATCTAAGCAATGCTTGAACTTGTTGGTCATAACCGGTTTAGTCGACATATCCGCTAGATTGTCTGTTGTAATAACCTTCTTCACCATAATGTTTCTTTCAGCAATCACCTCATGAATGAAATGATATTTGACATCAATGTGTTTTGTCCTCTCGTGATGTGCTTGGTTTTTGGTAAAATGTATCACACTCTAATTGTCACAAAAGACAACTGGACTAGCATCACGTTGAAGCCCAAGCTCACTCACGAGATTCCTCAACCAAATGGCCTACTTTACAGCTTCTGCTGCTGCCATGTACTTTGCCTTTGTAGTAGACAAAGCCACTATTGATTGCAAGGTCAATTTCTAACTAATACCTGAACCAGAAAGCGTAAAGAGATAACCTGTCAAAGATCTCCTTTTATCGAGATCACTTACAAAGTCGGAATCCACAAAACCTACAACTGAGGTTCCCAAAGCACTGTTGTCAAAGACTAAACCCAAATCTGAGGTACCTTTAAGATGCCTAAGAATCCACTTCACTGCTTGCCAATGTGCCTACCTGGCTGAGCCATATACCTGCTCACCATACTGATTGCCTGGGCTATGTCTGGACGAGTACAAACCATGGCATACATAATGCTACCAACTGCACTAGAGTATGGGACTCGAGACATCTACTTCTTCTTGGCTTCACTCTGAGGTGAGTCTTAAACCGAGAGCCTAAAGTAGGAAGCCAAAGGAGTAACAACGGGTTTGGCCTTTTGCATCCCAAAGCGTTCAAGCACCTTTTCAATATAACTCTTCTACAAGAGATATAATTTTCTAGCTTTTTGTCTCTCCGAATCTCCATCCCTAAGATCTTCTTCGCTACACCAAGATCTTTCATCTCAAACTCATCACTGAATTGTCTCTTCAAAACCTGAATATGTGACATGTTCTTTGCAGTAATGAGCATGTCATCTACATATAACAGAAGAAACACAAAAGAACCATCTCCCAACACCGTATAGTACATACAACTATCATTAGTACATCTCGAGTACCCATAACTAAGCAGAAAACTGTCAAACCTCTTGTACCACTATCTTAGAGATTTCTTAAGGCTATACAAATATTTCTTCAATCTGCAAACATGATCTTCTTTACTTTCCATGGAATATCCCTCTGGTTGAGACATGTAGATCGTCTCCTCAAGCTCACCATGTAGAAATGCAATCTTGACATTAAGCTACTCAAGCTCCAAATCATGTAGAGCAACCATGACAATCAACACATGGATAAAAGTATGCTTTACAACTGGAGAAAATACTTCATCATAGTCAAATTCCCTCCTTTTGCTTATAGCCCTTAGAAACTAACTGTGTTTTGTCTCTAACATCTTCAACCCCTAGGATTCTTTCATTCTTCTTGAAAACCCATTTGCTTCCAATGACCCTATTACCCTTAGGTAATTTCATCAAATCCTAAGTTTGATTTTTATAAAGAGACTCAAGCTCTTCTGTTATAGTAGTGGCCCACTGGCCAGATTTAGCACAAGAGACAATTTTAGAATTGGTTGATGGCTCTTGAATACCCATCTCTTTAGCTGTCGTGAGAGCATATGCTATTAACTCAGCATAGGCATATCTCTGAGGACATCTAATTTGCCTCCTTTCCCTACCATTGGCTATTGAATAAGGTTGTTCAGATTCTACCTCATCATTATCTGAACTTATATCAAATTGTTCATCTTTAGCTATAGGAGTAACATTTGGAGAAACTTTTGAGAAGTCAAAGACGTCGTTTCAAATACAACTTCGTTGTAAAAGATTTCTTCATGTAGAAACTTTCGAGCTTTGCCCACAACCCAGCCGTTGTTTCTTCATCAGCAACTTCACGTAGCACCTTGTCAAAAAACGACAATTGCAAGGCACTGTGAGCCTTCTCATCCATCTCCTCAATTTCGGCACTAGTCATATCCTCCGGGTACTTTTCGTTGAGAGCCTTGACTGTAGCTTCACGCCGTAGCAAAGCTTTTATCTTTATCCTCCATAATCTGAAATTGTTCTAACCGTCGAAAGAAGTCACCAAGAACTTCATAGAAGCCATTACGAATACAAAACCCTTGAAATCGAATCAAAACTCTGATACTAGTTTGTTACGACAAACATAGCAGAATAACACAAGTAATGATGGTATGAAATTCAAATAAATAATGACACAAGAAGTTTATGTGGTTCGATCAATGTGATCTACGTCTACGGGTGAGAGGAGATTCTCACTAAATCAAAGAGAAAGAGAAGATTACAAAGTTCACCTTATAGAGTGGCATGAATACATAAGATTGTAACCAACTTTAACCAATAAAATAAGAACATTAATTGTTCTTACTAATTTTTTCTCTCTTTCTTGCTTCCTTCTTGCGTTTTGCGGTTAGGTAAAAAAAAACTCTTAACTGCTCCCTCTCTCATGATTATATTTATAGGAGAAAAGTGATTGAGGGAGTAGAGAATCTTTTACCACAATTTTCCTAATTTCTCTAATTAAAAAAAGAAAAGATAGGATACAAGCCATAATTGACCCGGATATCAAGCCACAAAATAACAAGGTTCTTATCTCATCTACATCAATGGTACAAGATGTTGGGCTATACCTGAAACCCTAATAATAGTTAATCTGTATAACTATATGTCAACATCGTGATCCATCAATAAATCAAATTTTTGTACAGTTCCCTTGGATGATTTACAATGCAATGATCTCTCTCTCTCTCTCTCTCTCTCTCTCTCTCTCTTGTGTGAGTCTGGATCTTCTCCCATGGGTACCGTTCCCCTATGGTGGATTCACATGTTAGAGTTGGATCCCAAATTCCATGGACGAATGAGATCGAGGGAGGGGGAAAGTAGCCAGGTGGGGAGAGGATCCAGATGTGAAAGGGACTATAGTATAAAAGAGAATCACCCAACTGATAATGCATAATAGAAATTAAAGAGCCTCATCTATGGGATATATTCAAGCTTATGAATTGGTAGGTCTGAAGCACACTAAAGGTAGGCATTGGCAAGTAGGTAAGTCATAAGTTTCTTTGAAGCATGTTGCCGCAAGAGATTGTTTTTCTAATTCATTGTCCATATGCTCATTATATCAGGTAGTGGCAGCCTTTACAAAAAATTCCAGATTTTAGGGTCATTGCAGAAAATTATCGTGGGATAAATTTCTAGTTTTTTTTTTTTTTTTTCCTTTGTTTTGAGTAGAGGATTCTGCATTTGGTATGCATTCTTAGAAGGCATTCTAGGTCAATAACACAATGAGATGACACAAATATGTTTGATATACATTCTTATTCTTGGATCAAGGAATGCGTTAATGAACGTGGCCCATTTTGGAACGCGCTCTTTGACTTAGTTTGCATTTTGTTTTGTGTCTTGCTCTTTAGGTCATTCTCATTATATGTTAATTAGGAATGCATTATTCTAATTTGAGAATGCATACCAAACGCAGACCAACTAATGAATCTTCCTCTAATAAAAGCTCTTCCTTCGATAAAAAATAACTGCAAATTAGATCTAGGAAAAAATTCCAAGCTTGAAGACCATTTATGCTATGGAGGGTGATTTTATCATTCTAACAGTTGCAGTTGGATAGATGGGGAATTCTTTGGAGTGCTCACAAGTTAAAAATATTGGTTCCTCTCCATATTTCTTCAGGATTTGAAATTCATCAAACATAACTGAATTGGAAACAAAGCATTATATAAGACACGGTGAATTAAGTTGAACTAGGCTGAAAATTAACAAAGGATTAGACGAAGAGTTAATTTATGTAGCCTTACCTTTGTTTTACAGAGATGCTGTTTTCAGATTCAAATCTGACCACTAAGTCATAATAGAATAACCTTTACCATTTCGCCAAGGCCTGCCCTCAAAGACATGGATAACTTATTCATGCTTAATGAAAGATTTTGACAGTTGTTTACAGTTTCGTTTCTTTCACATGTCCGTGTAGGCCCATGTAGGCATGTAGTATTGTTGCTAATCAATTGCCATGGTTCTAATATAGCTGATGTGCTGGAAACCCAACCCCCTAAGGTTTTTAGTTTGCAACACCCGAACTTCTAGATTTAATTTAGTTATTTTAATACTAATTTCTGAAAGCAATAATTTACCATCAATAACAGCCATTTATTCTGATGGTGAATAGGAACCAATGCTCACTTGTCATTATTGAGGGTTTTTTTTTTTTTTTTTTTGAATTTGATTGGAAGATAAGATGAATTTAGAGAATAGAGATGTAAATGGATCAAATATGGTTTGATATGACAACATCTGCAATTACATCAAATTATGTTAACGAGTATCCAAATTTGGTTCGAATATCAGCTGAATATTAGATATCATGATATAATCCAATTCGATAATTTAATTTTTCATTTTCATATATTTTTTTTCTTTTTTCATGCTATTGTCTTCTCTTTACTTGGGTTTCTCTCCACGCTTTCAATCCATGTCTTTTAGTTGTCTCAATCTCGTGATTCTCTTTTCCACATTCTTTAGAATTTATCGAAGCTTTAAAAATCCACAAGATTATTAGTTACTTAATTTTTTTTATTATTAATTGGATATCTATAAGAAGTGGATAAATTATGTTCTTGATTATCCAAAATTTAGACACGGATACCCTTAAATGGATATCGTATGAATTGAATCGGAATTTTTAACTAACTATCCATTTATATCTAAGAAAGAAAACTTAAAGCTACAACAAAACCTGAACAAAACAATTTTAAAGGGTGAGAATAGAAAATTTATTGGAGGATAACTGGAAGCTGTGGGGTTAGAAAACCCAAAACTACAAAAAGTACAACAAAACATGAAAAGGGTGACAATAACCAAAATGTTACAGCATGCTCTCCTTTCTAACCATTAGAGCATCTTAAAGAAAACTCGTCCCATGGCACGAGGCTCTCACTATTTGATCTAGGGAGAAGCAGAATATACTCAGCCTTATTATTCCCACAATGGAGAGAAACTATTTCTATTGTGGGAATAGAAAACCTAACGGACTGTGAAGACAATTAGGTTTTTTACAATTCTGTGTGATCAGAATCAAGAGAATCTCTTCCACTTCCAAAAGAAGGGAATTCAATCTTGGAACCACAGCGGCTACTTTGGGCGACTGGGCACTCAATGAGCTTCGTTCCGGAAGTGTCAACGCATAAGAAAACCTGGTAGAGCTGATGGTTCTTTGATGTATCAACATTGCAGTCTATTCCAGGAGTGAATCCAATGGCTTCTGTAATGGCTTCCTTAATTTTTTCCACGCTGTAAAACCTTCCATCTGGTTTGATTCCTGCAACATTTTTTCTCCAGATGCATATAAGAATATAGGAATAAAAATTGCAAACTCTCAATTTAAGGGCCTGATGCTCTATAGAGGTGTGACTTGGGCCAGGCTTCATTGGGTAATTCATGAATTTTTAATAAGCCCAAGTACGAATGTAAACCATGGTTTTAGGTATAGATAACAGATCGGCTGTATCTGTATCGGTATCAGCCATGATTAATATGGATACTTTGCAGATATGGTATTGTTTTGCAGAATCGTAATGGTGACCAATACTTGACTGATACGACATGTGGCTGATAATGACCGATATTTGACTGATACCAAAAAGGTATGCTATACTAGCATAATGGCCGATACTGATACCGTGAACTAAAACCATGATGATGTAAACAGATAGTTGAAAGTTTGGATTCTAATTGCATTCGAATTCGAATACTTTTGAACATAATCTATCTGATCTGTGCAAATATCCAACCATTAATAAAAAATAAAAATAAAAATATGTAGCTAATGATTTTGACTGTTCTTAAAGATTTGACAAGTTTTAGAGAACGAGGAAAAGAGAACCATGAGACAAATATAATGTGCTATAAATCAAGAACACATTTTGAGATGACAAGAACAGTCTTTGGGATACCTTCACTCTAGTAAATTATGGAATTGTGTGGCCCATTCTATAATGTGCTCGTCTGCCCATTCTGCATTTGGATCCTATAATTGAAATGCCTTGATCTTTGGCCCATTCTCAATCTATTTTAGGAATGCATTCTCCATTTTTAAAATGCATTCTAAGAATACATACCAAACAAGGCCAAAGACAACTAAAAGACATGGATTGAGTTCGAATGGATAGTCAAAAATACAGATTTGATGCACATCCATATCTGTAGGGCTATCTGTATCCGGTCAAGAGGTATCCAGATATGATCATATCCGTTCAGTATTTGATCCATTTACATCTCTAGGTCCAAGCACCAAGCAAGCCCAATGTAGCCTGGGCCTTAATTACTAGTGGGCTTGCCTGTGTGAAAATTTTGCCAGTTCTATACACCAAGTTTAGTTCAGCCCAGCCCAACCCAACACAAGTTTCTCTATTAAAGATTAATCAGTGGATTAGTATGTAGTGTTTTTAAAATTATACCTGCACTTTCAAGGGCTTGGAGAAGGTTGACTTGTTTCCTAAGATTGAGAGCTGCTTGGAAGTATCCATGTTCATCAAAGATAGATTCCGCGCAGGACCCATGTTTCATCCATTCATGAGCCCAGAACTTATCACCATTGCTGCTTGGGCAGTTAAGTGTTGGCCAGTATCTTTCCAGACTACTCTTTAGGTCTGAGATCTGTATAAATTTGAAAGTAAAATTAGAGGAAGGCAAATTACATGAAGGCATAATTACTGATTAATTATGTATTATTTAGTAGAACTATGGTATGACATAAATTCAAAAAAATTTACCAAAACAAAATAAAAAAAATTCAAATATAATTCATTTTCACTTATCATGTGATCCGAATTGGCTGAATCAGCCTATTCTTAAATTGGAGACAGAGATAACTGTTCAAACAAGATAGCATTCTACAGAAGCCCATTAACAAGATGTTAAGATCCATTAAGAATTGACATCAATTTCTTTCTAATGCTGTTATCTTATATCTTTCGACTAAGTCCTAGGATCATGGTTTGGGTATCCAGATTGTATCCGCCGATACTTTTATTTTTTTTTTAATACCATTTAATTTAGTATTGGTCATGTGTCACTATATCATTGATTTTGTATCAATTCGATACCAATCCCATATCAGTTTTCAGAGTGACAGATACCTTTTCCGATACCATGAACTAAACCATGCCTAGGATTGAATAGAAGATCAAAGGGGAAAGGTGGAGCAAGAAAGGAAGGCAGGCAATACCTTAGATGCATCATATCTGATACTGCTATCGCAGCTCGACGGATATGTCCCGTCGTCATAATTGGGCCAAAGCCCATGAATGCCAAAGTCTGCTTCAGGCTTTCCTGTAGTTGGGTAGCAACAGCTTCTCCTTGTATCACAGTAGGATCCTGGCCACTACATCAAACAGGTGAGAAAAGAATGAAATGAGCTATTGATCTATGTCCAAAAGAACCAAAGATAACTTTAGTGCAGCAATCTGGTAAGAAAAAAAACATTGGATTTTCTCTTCTACACCAACCTGTTGAACGAAATAGAAGAAATCAAAATCCTGTGATGAAATACATAGAACTGTTAGAAGTTGTATCACAAGAATGTGAATGAGGACTCTGCCACTGGTTTTCATGATTGTTTTCTCTTTCCCTCTCTTCAATCTTCTGGTGTGTGTATCTATTGTTTGGGTATTGCTGGTATGGTTATCTTTACTTATAAGGGAAAACCAAACCATATGGAAGGAATATTCTTTGTTAGTATATCCTTACGTTACCCACTTATTTTATTATGTATTACGTGACATAACGTGCAGTGCTGTATTGTTTTATTTTTAGCGTAGCATTTTCAGAAAATAAAAAAATAAAAAATTACCCTCCCTTTTTCTAATCTGATATTAATGATCTATTTTGGGGATTCTCTAGTGTTGGTGCATTTTATTGTATCAGTAATCGTTTCTTAGGAAATAAGAATTCATTTCCACCTCTTGACTACTTATTTGTTAGGTATGTGACCTTATCTATCTGACTCAGCCTACTTCAAAGATTTGTGAACTTATTTATGTGACTCAGTTTACTTATAAGATATTTGAAGTTATTTATGTGACTTTAAAGGTATACTTAGACTTAGTTTGGACCCATTTTTATTTCTGTTTTTATTTATTTATTAAAAATCATTTTTGAAAAACATTTTTAATCAAGAATAAAAAATTGTTTGGTAGTTACAATAAAAATAGATTGTGGAATGAGAAATAGATTTGGTATGTCTATGTCTAGAATAATTTTTATAACTTTGATAAATAGATCCATTTATTGCATACCAAAAACATGATCAATCACTGATCCAATATTCATACCATTTGAAATCATTCTCAACCACATACCAATACAATAGGGGCCTGTTTGATAAAACTTCTGTTTCTGGATTCTATGGAGTCCAGATCCCAAGGAGCTATTTTGGAGTAGAAGCGTGTTTGAAAAGTCTGGTTGGATTCCAACTCCCACAGAGTGAATCGGATTCAGAATGGCTCAAGAATCCAAAATTTTAGAGTCATAAATACTTGCTTCAAGCTGTTGAATCAATTTTTTAAGAGAAAGAAAGAGTCGACTCTCACATGACTCTCACTTGACAACCATCACCACCACCACCACCACCACCATCGCCATCACAACCACCACTACCGCCACTAACCACCACCCACCACCATCGACCACTCACCACCACCACCCCCCGCCGCCTCCACCCAAGACCCACTTCCACCATCGCCATCACCACCACTGCTGCCGCCGTTGCCACCACCACTGCCGCCACCACCACCACCACCACCGCCACCACCACTGCCACCACCACCACCACCGCCACCACCACCACCACCGCCACCACCACCGCCACCACCACCACTGCCATCACCACCACCGCCACCACCACCATTACCACCACCGCCGCCACCACCACTACCCACCACCCACCACCACCATCACTACCACCACCGCCACCACCCACCAACACCACCAACACCACCACTACCATCATTGTGTTTTCTAGACTTTGATTGGGGGATAGTGTGTCATCAAGCATGTTTTTAATCCAAAGATATTTTGGAATCCATTTTATAATTACGTTATCAAACAAGTTTCTACTCCAAAATAATCTTGGAGTAGCCTAGAGTAGAATTCAAATTTGAACCAGTCCAGAATTCAAAAACAGAAGTTTTATCAAATGGGTCCTAGATGATATGAAAGATATGAGACCATGTTTTGAAAAACCAAGTGTGTTATTGCTTACATCCTCATATTCAGGTGCTTGGGACAGCACTTAGAAGAAAACCAATCCACTGATTAGTCGTATGTTTGATGGCAAACTGATATTTTGATTTTATTACACATCTGTATTCTTAAAATGCATAATGGGTCAACCATTGGAAGTGCTCATTGGAAGTGCTCATCCTATTTTCCATCCTTTATTTTTTATTTTTTATTTTTAACTCAATGAAGCTTAAAATCCATAATTAGTACCTATGCTAGAGATATGTTCTAGGCTGCATTTGACTTTAAATTTTATTTCTCCTTGGCACTCTCTCCCTCGACCCATTACAAGAGTATAGTTTCGACTCTGGAAAGAAGAAAAGCAGTTAGCACTTCACCATAAGCATTTCCAATTCTAATCGACATTTTGAGTTGGATGGACTCTCCAGGATGCCAGGAAAAGGCACCCTACATTCTAATGGTGGCTTACAAGGTTTACAAAGATCGACAGGTCATGATCGAGGCTTGAATCGTATCGGTTATGCTTAAATTGACACTTCAAGGTAGCACATTAGCAAAGAAGAGGGCTTCCAGAATATTGGTCCTCGTCTGGCCCTGTCGTTGCATCCCCGCCTGCTTCCCCTCCCCCACAAAAAAAAAAAAAGGAAAATAATGGGGAAGAAACGTCGGAAGAAGAAGAAGAAGAAGGTATCTATGGTAAAAAAAAATTCAAAGTTTATACTATATTCCAAAACTCTTCAGTGGGAAAAGACACCAAGCAACCATTTCTCAAGTTCGATCTTGATAAGTTCATACTTTGGATTACTCCTTTGAGCGATTTAGATGAGGAGAGGCGTTTCTTCCGAAAGATTTGGAGAGGCGTTTGAAGAGGCACATATGGGTTTTGACAAAAGAAACTTTTATAAAAACATTGTTAGAATGGGTTATTACCCTTTTGTCCCCATTTTTTAACAGATGAAAAAACTTGTACCCACATGCTCATCAAAACTTAGGCGCAAAAAAAACCAAAAATTGTTTTTGGGTAAAAATAAAAAAGATGTCTTTTTAAAGCTATTTTTACTTTTGTTTACCATAATTAGCACACATAAATGATTACAAAACCTAAAAAAGCAATAAAACAATTGAAATAAAAACAGAAATAAAAAAGGATCCAAACTTAGCCTTAAATAATGGATGGTTATTTGCCAACAATTAAGGATATCAACTAATTTTTTGGGCTTCTCCTTGTGTGCGTGTGTTATGAAGCCTTTTGTGCTTCCCTTCCTTTATAACCCTACTTCTTGCTGCTACTGATTCCTCAGCTACTGTAGACCGTGTCCGTCATCATTCCTATCTTTCATTGTTGATGTCACCTCTAAGCTGGATGCGATTCTCGACGGTGACTGGAGCTGCCTCCTAACTAGGAGAGTCTTCGCCCTTAGACAACTGCAACCCGAAGCGATTAAAGGTTTTCTAAAAGCTGTGTGGAATTTCGTTGAAGATATAGAGTTCGAACCTCATTCGAATGTGCAATGTCACGACTGCTCCTTTGGATCACCAATCACTATAAATCCCATGTGTCACATCCCAATTCTGGATTAACCAGTAGTGTGATGAACCATCATAAGAATCAACGGTTCAACCAGGATCTTGTATAGGCTGTGCCAACCATGTTAAATAAAAACACATTTCAGAGTAATAATCAGAGATAATAAAGTAAATAGCAGAATTCTTATTAATAATGAACTAAGGTCTACATGATAAATGATTTAATAGTCTAATTATCTCCAAGTAACCAAAACATAATTAATACCTATTACATGTATCAAAATACAAAAGTTAACCACCAAGCATAAACAAAGTTGAAACACTCACTTGACGAGTCATATTCGTCCTCCACAACTTGCACATCCATAGCCGCCACATGTCTATACGTTGGCACATCGATATAATCTTCGACAGTAATACCTGCAACATCAGAAATTAAAAAGAATTACACGCGTGAGGGTCAGCTCTTCAACTTGAGCTCAGTGAATGAACAAAACAATGTGTAAACATATGCATGCATTCAATTCATATCTTTAGTCTGGTTTTAAAGTTTGTAATGTGCTATAGAAAGGATTGATGACCACCGCACCTCTACACACAGGTGTGTAAGCCCACCCAATGGATCAAACACCATTGTCATTCACATCCACCCCACCATAGAATAGAGATAGAGCTAAAGTATTGGGATCACACACAGTCAATACTTTCCCTGATGCCTACCATACCAACACGTAAGCCCCTATTGGCAAGGGATTGCAAACTAGACTGGCAACTAATCAATCCTAATGCCATCCAGTGTATCCAAGGCCTCACCCCAACATCCCTCAATATGTTCATAGAGATAGAGCTAAGGCAATCCTAATGCCATAGAGTGTATCTAAGGCCTCACCCCAGTATCCCTCAATATGTTCATAGAAATAGAGCTAAGGCCTCCCGATAGAGTTAAAGACCACACGGTCCGAGAGCACCTCCCCTAATGCCCTATGACGTAATAGTTCTGCTAAAGTAATGGCGATACAACAAATGTCAGTGGGCAAAACTTGAGTAGAGATAAAGCTAGAATCTGGTGATCAGGCTGAACCATAATGCCACGTCCTCCCCTTGATGCTCCACACGCATCAAGCACACTAACCACATACACAATCACATGCCTACTCTTAGCATCATCATCATCATGTTATAAATAGACAGGAATAAATATGCATAAATAGTAATAACAAAAATATTGAATGACATGTGAGATGCACATTACAAACATACAAGCATAGAAATATTCATTGCATTGGACAAATAAAGTAAAACAGTTTTTTATTATCCAATTAGTTTAAGTCTTGTTCCCTCACCTTTGATTGATGTTTGATCCTCTCCCAAGCTTTAAAAGTCACTTTGAATCAATTGGGAACCTAAACAATTAATGTATTTAAGTTAGGATTCGATTGTACTAAGTTACAGTAGTCAAAAACCTTGTTTGGTCTCAAAATATACTTGTTGTTATCGTATGGTCGATACCCTATGGTCGATCCTATGGTCACAATATATTCCACCGTATGACGTACGGCCGATACCCTATGGTTGCACTATATGCTATCGTACCTGCGACCCTACCTTTCCTGAATTCTTCCAGAATGGCTATGGTCGATACTCTAGTCATCCTATGGTTGACCATAGCTGCAACCATACGTAGTCAGGTTAGTTTTTACTTCTCACACGAGTTCCTCCTCTTGGCTCATCAATGTGATTCATCTTAAAATCATCCTATGGCCTTTAATCACAGTTTCTCCTTATTAATTATCCCTACCCTACTTTCTATGGTTTTTCATAGAAAACCTTTAACTGAATCATTGTATTAGGTTCCATATATCAATTTGAAAAGAACCTATTCTATCTGATCTACCCTACAGAGTCAAGTCCATACCTTAAGCTTGCTGTAGAGAGATAGAACTCTTCTCTGCAAAACCTTCCTCTCAGCCTTCTTCTCCAAATCTCCTTCTCCTTCTCCTTCTCTTCCTCTCTCTCTTTCTTTCTTAGGTTTAGAGTTTCAATTTGGGTTCTAAAAGAGTGAGAGAGGCTAAGGGACATCCTTTATATAGAGGAAAACCTCCATATAGAGTCCTCTTTCAATTAGGAAAGAGTCCTCTCAATTTAGGAAAGTTTTCTAAACATAGAGTCGGTTCTGGGTTCGCACAGTCAATCGTGGGGTTGCATAATCCATCGACCATACGTTTTCAAAACAGTTGACCATACATTGTACGGTCTCAATATGGTTGATCATACATACGACCGTACCCCTAAAAATTACCACCGTACGTCTAAAATTTACTGATTTTTAGTTTTTGACTGGTTGCTTCCACACAAACTTAAACAGTCAACCACACCAACTAAATTTGACTTGTTGCTTACCTCATCTTGTGGTTTCTTCATACAATTGATTCACTTGAGCCGATTATGATGGAAAGACAGTCACGACACGAGAACATAAGGTTAGACTGGGTTCGTGGCGTGCGGGTCTTATACCATGACTGCCATTCAATGCCTTGCGGCTCAAACTTGAGGATTGCCCCTTCAAAGGATCCCTACAGGCGACTTGATCCATACCTCACAAAAAACATTAGGGATTCTCCACTTGTCCCCACCTCCACTAACCTTGACTCAACATTCAGTCCCGATCCCCTCCATACACCATCAAGCTTTCTTCCCCCTCGCTGACAGCTTCATTTACCTACATTGGTGACCATGCTACATGCTTCCCCTTAACCCCAGGCCACCTGCCATTACCGTACCCCACTAACCCTCAACACCCCCTTCTATCTATTACCTTATATCTGATGGAGGAGATGCAATCCCTTGATCCAATGGTTGAACTCCCCCTGGATGAGCCACAACGACCAAATCAAAACCCTTTGAACCAAGTTTTCTCTTCTGAACTATCTTAGAGGTCACGCTCTAGAAGACTTGGTGGGCCTTTTACAAAACCTTCTTGGGCTTGCTAGGACCCTATCAGTAAACCCTCCACCCCAAACCCACACCTTACCATAACCACTCTTTATGATTACCTACCACTTGCCTTAACCTGCTCCGTTCGCTTCATCCCATCCTAGACCTCTAGCCTAAACCCTTTACCTTACCTTAACCCCTTTATGATCACCCATGAATTGCCAAACCTGCCCTGTTTGCTCCATCCTATCTTAGACCTCCACCTGCTACCCACCTGGTATACCATTTGCTTTTTCCCACCCCATCACTTCCACACCTCCTTCGAGTTGCAATCCAACCTCGCACCTCCTTGGACTTGTCATCCTAAAGCAATTTCCCTCTCCACTTGCAAAGATATACTACCCAGCTGCACTCAGCTAGCAGCATGATGGCCTCCTCTTCAGCTTGTGAACCCTTGGGGTGACTACTTAGACATTGAGTGCACATCTTTTATAAAACTCCTCAGCCATTGCAAGTTCCTTGATGCATCACCCCTGTTCTTGTTGGCTCATATGACCCCTCAGTCGATGGCTATATCATTAAGCTAAGCTATGATTCTCCTCTTCCCAATTCAGGAGGCCGTCAATCCTCTCAAAGCAGGTGGAAGCATGCAGCCATGTATGGTCCCTACCGTGCCTTCTTGCAGGCAATTTGACACTAACTCCGAGGGATCGAATGGGTGATTTTGCGATGAAAGAACTTGATCTTGTGGAACTATCATAATTTTTGGCATTGGCTCACCTCTCTCAGTTCCTCAATAAAGGCCCCTTGGCTCATTGTTGGTGACTTCAACGAAGTACTGGATGACTTTAAAAATAGCATGGTAGACCAAAAAACATTTCACATATTGTCATCTTTAGGGAGTTCATGGACTGCTATTCACTTTTGCAATTTGACTCACTTGCTTCTCATTTTATTTGGTCGAATCATCATAGATCCCATTGTCTTAATAGGGAAAACCCCAACCAGGCCTTCTGCTCCATCTCTTGGAAGCACCTCTTCCCAAACTCCAGCATTATCTACGAACCAACTTGTGGTTCAGACCACTCCCCTATTATGTTGAATGCTTATTTTCCTGTGCCCAAAGGGAAGCATCTATTTCGTTTTGAAGCCTGGTGATTGCAACTTCCAAGTTGAAAAGAAACTATTCAAAATGGCTGGGCATCCAATACATGGCTTGGCTTTGTTCCTACAGAAATGGAAGATTGAGATTACTAGAGCTCACCTATCCAAGGGAAAATCAATGACAGTTCCTGATGTTGATAAGCAAGTGCAACTTTGTTCTTCCAACCTGTCTCACATCCAAAATATTAGCTACCGTCCCCATCTGAAGGAGTTAGAATTTGTTGCTTATAATCATTTTTAAGCAACTCTTGGTCAACAGAAAACTCATTGGTTACAAGAATCTCGCATCCAATGGTTACAAGGAGGTGACAAAAATAAAAAATTCCTTCACTCTACTACTCTTCAACACCGAAGCATGAACATAATCACCCGGTTGAAATCTTTGAACAGTACTGAGATGGATAATGAGCATGATTTTGATATGGAAATTATAAATTTCTTTTAGTCTCTCTAACATTCTGATTTGTGTAGCAATCTGAATCAAGCTCTTGGCTTTATAAGACCCAAATTTATTGGTGCAATGAATGTTGAACTCTGCTACCCGATTTCAAATGAGGAAGTTAAATCTATAGCTTTAAGCATGAAGGGTCTAAAAGCTATAGGTCCAGATGTCATCCCTCCCCTATTTTTCCAGTAGCATTGGGATGTAACAGGTCCCCAGCTTTGTAAAACTAAGAAATTCTTCTTCGAATTTGGCCATTTATTGAAAGACATGAACCATACCCACATTGTGCTTCTCCCAAAAAGACAATCAATTGAGTCAATCGACTAATTTTGACATACCAGATTGTGTAATGTTGTTTACAGAATATTTTCCAAAGTGTTGGCTAACCACTTAAAGAAAGTCCTCCATATTATCATTTCTCCTGAGAAAAATGCATTCGTCGAATGTAGAAGTATATCAGACTATATCCATATAGCTCATGAAGTCTACTACAGACTTCAAGTCTAAAAAGAAAGGAAAAGAATACCTTGCATCCTTTAAGCTTGACAAGAGCAAGGTTTTTGTCCATATTGAATGGCCTTTCCTTGCACAGATTCTATAAGACCAGCACCTGGAATCCCTTACTAACCCAGATTCCTTCTGTGCTAGGTCTTAACTTGACAACTGATGGAGCATCCAACACGGACCCAATGGGGGTATCCGCACCATAGGTAAGCTTCATTACTCAAACTTGGTAAGGTTAAGTGTCATAGTGGACCCTAGGTGGTATTGGTGCGCATCCCAAAGCATTCAGGCCAAATAGCTGACCAAAAGGCCATATTTTGGCCTAATTGGATGCTCTGTTGGATGGTGCACCACCCGGTTGTCAGCATCCGGTTGAGCTCGGATGAGTGACACACTCTTTCCCCGATTTCTATAAAAGGAGGACCAGCCCTCCTTATTTCTCTCTTCATCGAACTTGAGAGTGAGTAGGAGAGTGAAGAAGAGAAAAAGAGAAGAAGAAGTGAAACTTGGAACTCAAAGCTCCAAGCCCTAGCCTCATTCTCATTGGAGGTAAGTCATTACCTCTCTACTCCTTCCTTTGGTGAATGAATGCAAGGGACCTTGGTGATTGTCCACCATTAATGGAGACCACCATTAATGACCTAGAGTTAGGTTTTGCTCACCCACTCCATAAATGGAGTTTATTGGCTCCTTCAATGGCTCCCTTGAGTCACTTTAAGTGTGGGAAGATGATTCCCCACCAACAAAAGTGAATGTCATTAGTGGGGAATCAAATCCCCAAGCTTAGAGACCAAGTTTTGTTCGTAACCTAGTTTATGGGTACAAACTGGAGGCACCAACTGGAGACCTGGTCGTGACCATCCCTCGAGTGACTTAAGCCAAGCCTTCGCCAAGGCAAATGCCTTGGCTAATGACCAAGGAACAACTAGAGGCTCCTTACCGGAGGACTCTCACAAAGGCATGACCCTCCAGTTACCTTCCCACAGTACCTGATGGGTCCAATTGATCTGGACCCTCTGATTAGGTTTAATACTAAGCAGAGGCAGTGTCGGATGATACACCACCCAACAAAGCCTCCAGATGACCTACTGGAACCCTACTGTTATGAAATTGTATGTACTAGATGGTTTGTCGGATGCTTGACCATCTGATTGTCCCTCCAGTTCTACTTATTTATAAAATATTTTAAGTGTTAACTGGATGGAATTTCTAGAGGATACACCACCTGGTTATATCCTTCGATTCAGTCTGTTTTGACCAATATGCCTAGTAATGATTAGGAAGACCAATTGTTAGGTTCTTAGCTTACCTTGGGATCCGTGTATGGACATGT
The DNA here is from genome assembly GCA_028583415.1 of Protea cynaroides. Classification (NCBI taxonomy): domain Eukaryota; kingdom Viridiplantae; phylum Streptophyta; class Magnoliopsida; order Proteales; family Proteaceae; genus Protea; species Protea cynaroides. The sequence goes on from CM053273.1 coordinate 37,352,555, forward strand.
AAGACTTATCCATGCTGGTTAAAATCTATACAACCGACTAATGAACCTTATATGCTTAAATAGGTGTCAGATATGGGCAAGGTTGAAGCTTTCTATTAAGCTTCCTAGTACTGCTGCACTCCTGGTACAATCAGGTGAGGGGTCTAGTGTCATACCCCAATTATTGGCTGAACAAAAAATGTGAGTGAACCATTACTGAACCAACGGTTCACACCAGGATCTCAATAAGACCGTGTCCACTCATACAAACCATTGCACATAACCATAATCAGAATATAATTAAATACAGTGGAAGTCTTAAATTAAATGAACTGAGTTCTCTATTGATAATTTAAATAAAATATCCAATTATTCAAAACACCAGAACGTAAATAATTATCCTTACATCATTTGTAAATCCAACTGAATATAAATAAAATAAACGAATCCAATATCCTAGAGGTACATTCAGAAAGGGCACTCGCATGAAGCATCATGCTCGTCTTCCCCTGCTTGCACTTCTAAAGCAGCAACACCTCCATATGCTGGAGCATCCACATAGTCATCCACAGTGTAACCTGCATCAACATCTAAAAATAGTGTGTACACAAGGGTGAGCTCACAACTTAGATCAGTAAAAAAATCAGACAATGCAACAAACAACATGCATGAGTAACATTCACATTATGGTCTGGTTTTAAGTTTGCAATGTGCTATAGAAAGGATTGATGACCACCGCACCTCTATACATGAGTGTGTGAAGCCGCCCAATGGATCAAATACCACTGCCGTCCCACATGCCCCCGCCATGGAATAGAGATAGAGCTAAAGCGTCCGGATCAAACACCGCCAACACTTCCCCTGATGCCCTACCCATACCAACACGTAAGTCCCTATTAGTGAGGGCTTGTAAATTGAGCTCACAACTAACCAATCCTATATGTCATCACAGTAGGCCCTATCCCAGTACAGTTCCCTACGGCATAGAGATAAGGCTAGAGTCCAGTGGCCAGGCCGGAGACTACAGTGCCACTTTCTCCCCCTGAAACCCTATCCACACCAAGCATGCTAAGACAGAAGCGATACAAAAAGGTGTTAGTGTGAGAAATGATCCCAGGCCCTAGGCCCTTCCCATTCGACATACTAACGAAAACAATCACATGCCTAACAGTCACATCCTAGGATAGCGAGTATGCATGAACAATATAATAACTGAAAGTAAAGATGACATGCGAGTATGCACAAACACCATTCCATAGAATCATAATGATTAACAACGTTTCATTGTTATTAAATTATTATTAGGGTTTAGGTCCGATTCCCTTACCTGACGCATGATTGATAGCTTGCTCCGCGTCACAGAATCTAAACTCGCTATCACAAGGTCCTACACGATGTTAGGGTTCAATTAGAATAGTTTTCTTAGGGTTTATGTTGGTCGAAAAACCAACTGGGTCAAAAACACTCCCACAGTGCTTATTGGTCGCAGTACCGATCGCAAGTACCGGTCGTGGTATTGTGGGGAAAGGTGCAACCGGTATGGTCGACCGGTCCCCACAGACTAGTCTCCAAGAGATACCAGTCATAGTATCGGTCTCATAGGGTGCGATCGATATGGTCGACCGGTATATCTCCGAAAGACCATAAGCTCGGTTCTCGCCTTCCGTCGGTCACCCCCTATAAATTCTAGGGTTTCTCCTATACATTCTTGGTCTGAGCAACGAGTTAGAGTTGTTTCATACTCCATTCAAGTCTTAGTTTCGATGATCCTCAACCTAGAACTCGAATCTAGGGTTTATCGACTATATTAGGATTTGACGGCAAAATCAAAGGTTTAGATTAATACCTCGCCTTACATGGTATTGATCCATTCATGACTAACCTTCTATAACGCTTAAATTAGATAGAAGTTCGAGCACTTACCATTGGTTCGTAAGTAGGGTGTTCTTCGTCCAACGGCAACGGCGGCTCCTCTCCCTCCTTCCTTAGCTCTTTCTCCTTCTTCGATCTCTTTCTCCTCTCTAGGGTTTGTGAGGATCAATGAAAGAGATTTAAGGAGGTTTAGGGGTCCTTAAATAGACTAGGATTGAGTTTAGGAAGTCCCCTTACGTTAGGAAAGTCTTAGGTTCGATATTTAGAAAGTGGGACCCGTAGAGATCCATTTCTGGATCTAAGTAGTCTTCCCGCGCAGACATACCGGTCGACCAGTACCATCGACTGGTACCATCGACCAGTATAAAACAATATCATTTTTAGGTCCATTTTCATACCTAGTTGTCATCCGCTCATCCCGTCTGGCCCGGTGATGATTGGAAGACCTGTTACGACATGAATTAAAGGTTTAGATTGGGTTCATAGAATACGGGTCTTACAACTCCCCCACCCTTAAAAGAAATTTCGTCCTTGAAATTTGCATGTAGGTTTCACATCTAGTCCGTAGACTTAGGGCATTCTTCACATGTCTACTTTTGCTTAGTAACATGCTTAGGTTGTACTTAATGACATGCTTTTCATTTCTATTATATATGAGCATGCATTGCATTATAACAACTATGAATTTTTAATGTATAATGATTGGGCATGGTGGACATGCGGCATGTTGGAGCACAATACACAGACCATATAATTTATGCTATACCTCAGTGGAGGCACAATAATCCATGGGAGTGGTGAGCCAGGGGATCTCCGCTAGGGCATGGTTTTGTTGTTAATAAAATATATGTACAACCATGTATGATGGTTCGTGTGGTGCATAGAAAAGTGGGCACACGGATCATATTGGATTGTAAGTATACTAGTGGGGGCACAATGATCCATGGGAGTAGTGAGCCAGGGACTTCTACTGGCTGATAGTTAAAATAAAATAAATTTACATAATAGATATAAGAAGTGCCATTCCCTGTTTCCTACGCCCTTTCAGTAGGGTTTAAGATACTAGTGTAGGCTCATAATTCCAAAGGTTAGGAGACCCGAAGGAAAAGTCAGTGACTTGTTGAAGCATGGTAGCTAACGTAAGATGGAATCTATGATGGGAAGTGATGAGCCTAAAGGGGTTATAGCCCTGGATGGGGATTTACTTGTAGAACTTGTTTTACGGCCAGGGGGTCGTACATTCAGTTTCTACCCTTGTCCAATATATGAGAGTTTGAGGCCAACAGTCGTAGGCAAGACCGAAAGCGTTGGGTCGAATCTCAATATGATAACAAGTAGTAACACAAGCCTAAGACCTAACTAAAATGAATTACTTTACATATCATTGAATGTTGCATGCATGTAATACTAGATTTCTCACTGAGCTAGGATGGGAGCTCACCCTCGTGTTGACACTTCTTTTCAGATTTTATTGTAGGTGACTATTCTATAGCTGATTTTATGGAGCCCCCTTTGGCGAGCGTTGTCACCTGATCTGATGAAATTGGTGGAGAGCATGAAGAGGGCTGCACCTGCAGTGACTACGTCTACGCATGACGTAGCCCTCCCCTCACTCTTTCCCTTCCTTAGTACACTTATGATTCTTATTGTTAGTAGACGAAGAGGTCTATCAAATCAATCTAACAAATTTACTCTTTTGGTTTTGACTAAGTGTATATTTGATATAGAAGTATTTTGTGGAGAATCATGGTTTATAATTCATAATTGATAGATATTATGGGGTATGATATCACTTTAGTGCATCTGATACATATTAATGCTTCCACTATGTTATTACTGATTTCTTAAATATTATGGATATTACTTATGTAGACTGTGAGATTTATATTGTAATCATTGTGATAGTGATCTTAGATGTATTCGGGTTGCCATAAGGGTTGACCCGGATATCACACCCGATTCTATAGAATGGGCTATCACCTCCCTCAGTCTCTGCTTCAAATGGGTCAATTTAATTATGCAATGCGTCTCAACCGTCTCTTATTATAGCTACTTAATGGGGCTTAAAAACAGAGTTTTGTCTCATCTAAAGGGCTTGGGCAAGGTGACCCTTTGTCCCCGTCTCTGTTTATTATTTGTACTGAATCCCTCACATCTTTGTTGGTAAGAGCTATCTCTGAAGTCTCATTTTAAGGCATCAAAATTAAAAGGAACAGTCCATAGATCTCAAATTCCTTCTTTGCTGATGATTGCATTATTTTCATGTGTACCATATATAGTCCGTTGAAATCTCTTAAGAAGACAATTGACTTACAATATCAAGCATTGGGACAATCTGTGAACTTGCATAAATTGTTGTCCACCTTCGGTTCCATCACTCTAATGAGGCTTCACAGTATTTTTGCTCATTGTGTTGGAATTCAAGAGCTTAGTCCCTTGGATAAATATCTCGGCCTCCCATTCGAAGTGGCCAGATCCAAGAAGGCTACATTTCAAGGAGTGAAGGACAAAGTATTGAAGTGAGTGACAAGTTGGAAAGAAAAACTCTGCTCATCAATTGGTCGAGAGGTTCTCGTAAAGTCCATTGCAGACTTTCGAGTTCATCCTCTACTATAACTTCCTCCTCGGCTTCTCGCCTTCTTGTTTGAACTCTCTTCCCAAGCATCTCTGGCCTATAATCTGGATTGTAAACTCAAACCGAAAACCAAGATTTTTCTTTTGAAATGTTGTGCTAACACTATTGCAGTTAGAGATAACTTGATGTGAAGAAATATTATGGATTCTCTACTCTGCCTTGCAGTGGCTTTGCATTGGAATCGATTGAACATCTCCTGCTACGTTGCCACTTGGCTGAGTTGACTTGGTTCGCTTGCTCACTCTCAATATTCTCAAGGTGTGCCCTTCCATGCAGATTCATGACTGGCTTCTTTATTAGAACTCATAGATGCACCTCACTCTTTGTAAAAAAGCAAGCACTCTTAGCATTTTATAAACTATCCTTCGGGAGATTTGAAAGAGGCGCAATGTTACGGATTTTTTTATACCTCTCTTACTCCATTTCTTGGAACGTATAGTAGGAGTCAACAAATCAATATCCTCATCTATTTCGGCCATCTCATCACCATCTTCTAATGCAACTCGTTCTCCCTCCCCTCCGCTGCAATTCTTGGATGACAGGGCTTTAATTTTCACCAATGATGTATTATCTTCAAACCATAAGAGGATGGAGATTGGCTATGTTTTCACTTTGAATCAACTGACTTGGGCTTCATCTTCAGAAATCTCTCAACCAGTCGAGAGTGATCCATCTGATTTTGGGGGTATGCCCCAAACATAGGTTGTGGATACTGATAATTAACCTGGGCTGCTTCCGGATCTGGTACTGGAATCTGTGCAGCTGGTGGTTGAGGTGTTTGAAGTGCTGGGTGGTTACCCACCGGTGTGGCACTGGCTTGTCCGGTCTGCATGGGTGTAGCATGAGCAGCTTGGAACATGATTCCCATTGCAACTTGCATTTGAGCCTGCGCATGTTGCATCTGTTGTAGCTGTTGTGCCAAATTCATCACCACAGTTGCTAACTCAGGTGGTGGAGGTGGAAAATTTATAGGGTTTGCCTGATCAAGATTTCCTTGTACATATACATTCTCCTGGCTAGTTTCCTCCACAGGTGGTGGTGGTGGAACTGCATTCCGACTCTGCCTGGTCACTCTACGTCTAGACATGTTTGTCTTCTGAGATTGGTGGTGCCTGAAAATCATCAAAACAGGTGAGACAATCATTTATACTTCATGTAGGCACGTTAACCGATGTAAAATTTCAAATTTCAACTCATTCTGTGAAAAATACTGTCTTTTCTATGCAGGGTCGATGGTGAGGGTCGATGGTATGTCCGACCCTTAGTATCAGACCCTGGGAATGACCTGTTCTTCCCGAGAGCTGAGGGTCGATGTGAGGGTCGATGGGTGTCCGACCCTCAGTATCCGACCCTTAGTTTTCTGTCAGATTCCCGAGAGCCGAGGGTCGATGGGTGGGTCGATCCGAGGTTCGATGGTTCTGGTCGAATTGTCCGACCCTCACACCAAAAATTAGATTTTCAAGATCCGATTCTGGGTTTATTCTTGGTTATTTCCCTCCCGTTTCGACTCGTCTCTCCCCTCTGAGTTGCTACAGTGCCACTTCACTATATTGGTCGGTTTGGATCCGGGTTTCGTCATCCACATCATCCCTTCAGGTATGTTTTCTCATTTTTACCTATTTTTAGGTTTCCATTCCTAGGTTTTTACCCATTTAACTTGTATTTTTCAAATTAAACTTTTTCCAACCGTAAAAATTTGATTTTTATTGAGGGCTTTTGTTATTGGTGTCTCGAGGAATGAAAGCCCTCAAAAATTTTTGAGTTCCATCGGTTGGTTATCGAGAAACTTGAATTTTTGCTCTTTTTGCCCTAATTTGTCGAAAATTTTGATTTCTTGAAATTTCCTCAAATTGGACCCCATTAGTTAAATTTCCTACTGTCTGAGTGTTATAGAATATGTTGGGACCTACGTAAGTCCTCCTGCCCACGTGTATGGGTGAAAAGTGAGGCTTTTGGCTAACTAACGTCGTTAAAATGCTAAATTTTGGATTTTTATCCTATTAACTCCTTATCTCCCTTTTTCTTTCTTATTTGCAGATACCATGGCTCGTACCAAGGTACCCAGAGTTCGTGATCTGCTTCGCTTCCGCTCCAACGAAGCCGAGGCACAGTATGCCCACTATGTTCGTAAGTAAGTGGAGTGTGGTCGTATGGTGAACTTGGCTGAGCTAGCCCTGTTCAATGTGGAGAGAGCATTTGGTGATATGGGGTGGCTCCCTGTCATTACTTACGACGCTTGCACCTGCCCGGATTTGGTGCGACAGTTTTATTGTAACCTCCAGGTGGTGGGGAATTACAATGATGTCGAGAGGGGTCAAGAGTTGCGCATCACCAGCTACGTCAAAGGGGTGAATATCTCATTTGACTATCGACAACTGGCCGACCTACTGGGCATTCCTTATGATGGTCCCATGGTCTACTGTGTGCCTGGAGAGCCCCAGTTTGTTTCCATGGAGATGAGGGCAGAGATCGACAATCAGCTGCTACGACCTGATCGCTGGCAGATGAGAGCTTGTTACATGCGTCCAGCTCCACGGGTCTTCTACAAGATTATCCAGCATAATCTGATTCCACAGAGTGGGCACGAGAGGGTTTCTCAGCTGAACCAGTTTCTGATATATAGTATCTGCACTAAACAGCCAGTCTGTCATCCCTACATCATCATGCGGACCATGATTAGTGCTACATTGTCAAGTCATAGGGTAATCTACCCTATGGACGTATGATTACTGTTCTACTGATCCGTCTGGGGGTTGACTTAGTGGATGAGAAGATTCAGGAGAAGACCTTCTCGTCACCTCTAGAATGGGAGGCTATCTGCAAGATGGGTATGCGGGATGCCCAAGTTAGTGACGAAGAGAGGAACGAGATGGTGCACCCTCACACTCGCATCGAGATGGCTGACGCTGAGGCCGCTGCTGCCGCTGCTAGAGCTCATGTGGATCCTGTCGATGATGATGACCGTATGTATATGGATGTCGACTCGATACCACCGCCTTCACCTATGCATGCGGCTGGAGTTGGTACTTCTTCTACGGCGGATCCTGCACCTGAGACTGGTCCTTCACGCCCACCTTCTGATATGATGGAGATGTTGCAGGAGATCAGGGAGGCTCAGCGCAGACCTGATCAGAGGATGGAGGAGTTACTAGACGCTCAATGTGTGAGAGTGGATGAGCTATTAGCCGCCTAGCACATATCAGACACGCGGATGGGAGAGCTCATAGAGGTTCAGCGTGCGACTGACCGGAGGGTAGCCAATCTCACAGCTAGTCTACAGACGACCCAGACTCAGATAGCCTGGTTGACTAGAGTCTATGCTGAGGACTATGACAGAGATCGTAAGGCACCACCTCCTCCTTCACCTCCAGCTTCTTGATTGTTTTTATTTTTCTTGTACTATAGAGTAACTGTCCGGGTTGTGGACTGTACTCTGCTTTAGTTATGTATATACGTTTTGTTTCTCTCTCATTGTATGTAAACTTGTTTCCCCTTTAATAGATGCATTATTCTCTTTTTAAATTTGGTCTCAACCATCACTTGTGCTCACAGTGTGTTAATATTACTATTTTTACTTTTATCCTATCTCAGTTCACAATTTTCTTGAATGTATGCTAGTTCAGCGGACAAGGCCTGAGATGCTCTGATACCAAGTTGTCACACCCCAATTCCGCACTATTCAGAATGGTGTGATGAACCGCTAATAAACCAACGGTTCAATCAGGATCTCGAATAGACTATATCTGTGTTATCTAAACTTCATACATCCACAATCATAATCAAAGTAAATACACAGTAGCGGAAGTCTTATAATAAAATGAACTGAGAATCTATGTGATATTAAAATTTAAATAGCAAATTATTCTGTGTCAACTGAGACATAAATATTTAAATACCAAATACATGTCTTTAATAAACCCAAATAAACCAAAAATCTAATCGAATACACATGAGTTGCACTCGCAAGAGACGTCATGTGTATCCACTTCATCTTCAGCTTCCATCGTCGCTACGTTCCCGTACGCTGGAGCATTTACATAGTCTTCAATGGTAAAATCTGCATCGTCAACTAAAAATATTCGACGTCGAGGGGTGAGCACACATCATGGCTCAGTGAGCAAACAAAACAATGCAACACTACATATGCTTGCAATCAATTTATATCTTTGGTCCGGTTTATAGTTTACACTGTGCTAAAGAAAGGATAGGTGGCCGCCGCACCTCTATACACAAGTGTGTGGATATGCCCAATGACTCCTGCACTGTCGCCCACAGCACCCAAAATGGCATAATATACACCCCATGAAAACGGCATGGCTGTATCGATTGATACCATACCAACAAATAAACCCCTGCTGGCTAGGGTCGCAAACTGGGCTCGTAATTAACCAATCCTAATGCCAAACAGTGTATCCAAGGCCTCACCCCAGCATCCCTCAGAACATCCATAGAGATAGAGCTTGTCACACCCTAATTTTGGACTAACTAGAATGGTGATGAACCGTTAATAAACCAACGGTTCAACCAGGATCTCAAAAATGGCTATCCCTGCGTTATCTAAATTTATACACATCCGTAATCATAATCAGAGTAAATACACAATAGCGGAAGTCTTATAATAAGAAGAACTGAAAATCTTATGTGATATTAAAATTTAAATAACAATTTATTCTGTTTCAACTGAGACATAAATATTTAAATACCAAATACATGTCTTAATAAATCCAAATAAAGAAACCTATAAAATATCTAATCAAATACACACGAGTTGCACTCGCAAGAGAGTCGTGTGTATCCACTTCAACTCCGGCTTCCATTGCTGCCACGCTTCCCGCACGCGGGACGCATTCATATAATCTTCAACGGTATAACCTGCATCATCAACTAAAAATATTCGACGTCGAGGGGTGAGCACACATCACGGCTCAGTGAGTAGCCAAAACAATGCAACAATACATATGCATGCAATCAATTTATATCTTTGGTCCGGTTTAAAGTTTACAGTATGCAATAGAAAGGTTTAGGTAGTCAAAGGTCGTGTTTATTGACCCCGCCTCTATACACAAGTGTGTGACGTCACCCGAAGATCACGTTTATCGTCGACTCACATGCACCCAACCATGAACAGTATATAACAAAGGTTAACGTTTATTGTTATATATTGCCATACCAACACGTAAGCCCTTATTAGCAAGGGCTGCAAACTGGGCTCGCAACTAACCAATCCTAATGCCAAACAGTGTATCCAAGGCCTCACCCCAGCATCCCTCAGAATGTCCATAGAGATAGAGCTAAGGCCTCCCGGTATAGTCAGAGACTACAAGGACCGAGACCACCTCCCTCGATACTCTACGACATAATAGTTCTGCTAAAGTAATGGCGATACGATGATGCCAATGCACAAGACTTGAGTTAGAGATAGAGCTAAAGTGCTGAGACCTGCCAAAGATTAACGTTTATTGACGTTCTCATCATACCTCCCTGATACTCGCTCGCATCAAGTACACTAACCACACACATACAATCACATGTCTATTCCTATCATCATCATCATCATCATGTTATAAACAATAAAGTAAATATGCATGAACAAGTAATAGAAATATTGGATGGCATGTTGTATGCACATTACAAACATATTCGCATAGAATCAAGCATGGCGTAGGACTCAAGAAAATAGAAAACGGTTTGTTATTAACCAATTAGTTTAGAGTTCTGGTTCCTCACCTTAGCTTGCTAAAAGATACTCTTCCAAGCTTTAGAATAACCTTTATATTGTTATTATATTGCTAGAAGACCTAACAATGTCGATAGAATTTAATTAGAATTTATTTGGAATTTAAAAACCACTCTGTTAACTGAGGGTCGGAGGTAGGGTCGGAGTCCTGATCGACCCTGGGTGCGACCCTCCCCAAACTCTGAACTTCCCGAACACTGAGGGTCGATGGTCAGTATCACCTAGGGTCGAATGGTCATCGACCCTCGGTGCGACCCTCGGTGCACTTTGGTCCAATTCCCTCTTTTAATCCATTCTTCGTGCTTGGGATCCTATGGCTTGCTCCTACATTCCATTCTACATTCATTCCATGATCTGAAACCATGTATAATCCACCTAAATAGCTTTCATGCATTCTCCTATGGTTTCCATGAAAACCAAACCATAGATTGATGGTTTGGGTTTCTTCGAGATCACACTCTCACGAATAACTAACGTAAGGTTTGTAGAAACTCATGGAATTAGTATCCGTACCTAAGAAGAATAATCCTTCTCTGCAACTCTTCTCTTTTGGCTTAATTCTCTTCCTTGTTCCTCTTCTTCTTCTTTTCCTTCTCTTCTCTTTCTCTCAATTCAATTAGGGTTGTGAAAGGAGTGAAAGTGGCTTAGGGACGTCGTTTAAATAGAGTAGGAACATCCTAAAATAAGTCCCTTTGAGATTAGGAAAGAATCTCAATCGAAAATTAGGAAATTTCCTATTCTATTTCCTATGGTAACTGAGGGTCGATGGGAGGGTCGATGATCCCGTCGACCCTAGGGTTCTAAGCTGTCCGACCCTCCCTTCAAAACTGAGGGTCTGACTTTCTGTTTTGGGAGGTTCGACCCTGCTTAGCTGGGTATGCGACCCTTCCCCTATTTTAAGTGTTTTTGGGTCGATTTGATACCTGGGATCTCGATCTCCTTCACGCCCTTGGTCCATTTGACTCGACCATGACGGGTAAACCTGGTTCAAGGTGGTAAGACCGGGTTAGTTTGACACGGGTCTTACAACTCCCCCCTACTTATAAAAATTTCATCCTCAAAATTGTACGTACCTTCTGAATCAAATAAGTGAGGGTATTGCTTTCGCATAGCATTCTCTTCTTCCCATGTAATTTCTTCCATGTCTCTACTTTTCCTTGTGACTTAACATAATAGATATCTCGGTTGCGTAGACGTTGAACCTTTCGGCTGGTGATTTCTGTTGGTGTTACTTCAAATGTCAAATCATCAGTCAATTCCAGCAAATCCACAGTCAAAACATGCGTTGGGTCCTTGACATACGTCTTCAATAGGGAAATGTGAAATACGTCATGCACACTTGACATAGTTGGTGGTAGTGCTGACTGATAAGTCACTTTTCCATGCTTAGCTAAAATTTCATATGGCTCGACATATCTTGGACTTAGTTTCCCTTTCTGTCTGAACCTCTTCAATCCTCGCATAGGAGATATCTTCAAAAATACTTTATCACCTACGACGAACTCCAGATCTCTTCGGCAAGTGTCTGCATATTGCTTCTGACGGTTCTGAGCTGTTCTCACTCTTTCCTTGATGATGTCGACCACTCGGCAAGTCTCTTCAACAAATTCTGGTCCAACAATACTACGTTCTCCAACTTCATTCCAAAACAAGGGAGTTCGACACTTCCTGCCATACAGTGCTTCATAAGGTTACATCTGTATAGTAGCCTGATAGCTATTGTTATAAGCGAACTCGATCAATGGTAACTTTTCGTCCCATGATCCTTTCAATTCAATTACACATGCTCGTAGCATATCTTCTAGAATCTGGATTGTACGCTCCGACTGTCCATCTGTCTGTGGGTGGAATGCAGTACTAAACTTCAATGTTGTACCCATAGCCTTTTGCAATCCCTCCCAAAACTTGGAAGTAAATCGTGGATCTCTATCAGACACAATGCTTTCTGGTACACCGTGTAACCGAACAATATTATCCACATACAGCTTCGCTAACCTTTCCAGTGTATACTAAGGTCGTATAGGTGTGAAGCGAGTTGTATTAGTCAGACGGTCCACAATCACCCAAACTGCGTCAATTACTCGAGGAGTCAATGGTAGCCCTGTGACGAAGTCCATAGTGATGCAGTCCCATTTCCATGCTGGTTCCGGTAATGGCTGCAATAGTCCTGTGGGTCTTTGTCGCCCAGCCTTTACCTTCTGACAATTTAGGCATTGGGACACGAACTTAGCTACATCTGCTTTCATTCCCCTCCACCAATATAGTTTCTTTAGGTCATGATACATTTTTGTACTTCCAGGATGTATCGAATAGATGGTGGTGTGGGCTTCCTTCATCAGTCGGTGTCTAATGTCTACACTTTCTGTTTCAGGTACATATATTCTTCCTTTGTATTTCAGTACTTTCTCGTCATCCAAGGTGAACTCAGGGTTGGTCCTACCTTTCTCAATATCTTCTTGTACTGTTCTCAGATAAGGATCTGCTTTGATAGCTGTCTTCACTTCATCCACTATATCCGGTATAATCTTCAATGCCGCGAACATATTCGAAAACCGATGAATAAACCCTTGGTTGGCTAATCCATCCGTTGTATCTATCACATACTGCTCGTTGCCGTGATTGAATACCCTTCCGGTAGTACAAATTGCTGCAGTCGTGCTAACTTCTCCTTGCGATTTTATCATTGCCTTTCTGCTTAATGCATCCGCTACTACGTTCGCTTTTCCCGGATGATACTGGATAACATAATCATAGTCTTTCAATAGTTCCAGCCATCTTCTTTGTCTCATATTCAACTACTTCTGATTAAATAGATAAGTAAGACTTTTATGGTCTGACTTAATCTAGAATTTCTCTCCGTATAAGTAATGTCTCCATATCTTGACAGCATGTACTACTGTCGCTAACTCCAAATCATGAGTGGGGTAATTTTTCTCATGTACCTTCAACTGTCTCGAGGCATACGCAATTACTTGCTCTCCTTGCATAAGCACACATCCTAGTCCCAATCCTGACGCATCAGTGTATAAGGTAAACGTCTGTCCTGGAATAGGAATAGTCAAAATCGGGGCGGATATCAATCTGGACTTCAATGTCTGGAAGCTCTTCTCATATCTATCCGTCCACACAAACTTTTCACCTTTCTTAGTCAAACTGGTGAGAGGTACGACAATCTGAGAATAGTCTTCTACGAATCTCCGATAATAACCAGCTAGACCCAAAAAACTTTTAATTTTTGAAACGCTCTTTGGTGCTTCCCACTTTACAATAGCCTCGATCTTGCTAGGGTCCACTTTGATTCCTTCAGCGGATACTACATGGCCTAGGAAGGCGACTTCACTTAGCCAAAACTCACACTTTGAAAATTTGGCATATAACTTCTCTTTCCTTAAACGCTGTAGGGCTGCGTTTAGGTTCTTGGTATGGGTTTCCTTATCCTTGGAGTATACCAATATATCATCAATAAATACTATAACCGACGTATCCAACATATCATGGAAAACTCGGTTCATAAGTTCCATGAACGTTGCCGGTGCATTAGTTAATCCGAAAGACATAACCAAAAATTCATAATGTCCATATCTGGTCCTGAATGCTGTCTTTGGAATATCACCTTCTTTAATCTTCAGCTGATGATAGCCTGATAGAAGGTCGATCTTAGAAAATACTTTTGCTCCTTGTAACTGATCGAACAAGTCATCGATCCGAGGTAGTGGATATCGATTCTTGATTGTCAGTTTATTCAACTCCCGATAGTCGATGCATAATCTAACGCTACCATCCTTCTTCTTTACGAACAACACCGGTGCTCCCCATGGTGATATACTGGGTCAAATATAACCCTTGTCCAGTAGTTCTTGTAGTTGCACTTTTAATTCCTTCAATTCAGTAGGAGCCATTCTATAAGGTGCTTTTGACACTGGTCCGGCTCCAGGTATAAGGTCTATCACAAACTCTGTGGCTCGGTCGGGTGGTAATCCGGGTAGTTCCTCCGAAAATACGTCAGGGTAGTCTCGCACGACGTTAATGTCTTCCATTCGTGGTGCTTCCTTAGTTAGGTCGACCACTGATACTAGATACCCGATTGCCCGCTTCTCAAGACACTTCTTAGCCTTTAATGCTGAAAGTATGAGCTTGCGTCTCCAGGAAAGTTTGGTTCCCGAGAAACTGAATTCTACTCCTTCTTTGTCTTTGAACGTTAGCTTCTTTTCTACGCATAACAGATTTGTAGAATGCCGAGCTAACCAGTCCATTCCCAAGATGACATCAAAGTCTGCCATCTCAAGTTGTATCAAGGTTGCATCTAAGGTCTTCTCTCCAATGAGAACTGGACATGGTCCATACCCTTTCTCTAATTCCACTTCTAACCCCATCGGTGATGGTACAAGTAATTTGTAGTCTAATGTTTTGATGGGTAAATTTATCTTCTTTCCAAATGCCACAGATATATAGGAATGAGTAGCTCCGGAATCAAAGAGTACTCTGGCGGGCATGCCATTTATAGGTACAATACTTGTGATTTATTTTTACTTAGTCTACATGCTCATACAATATCAATACAACTTAAAAAGTTTTAGTCATACCTGTGACCACATCGGGTGATGCGGCCGTATCCTCGAACGTAACAACATATACCCGTCCCTGATGGAATTACTTCTTGGGCTTAGGGCACTCCCTTGCCATACGTCCCGGTTGGTTGCAGTTAAAACACTTCGGGCTTTCAGAATTCGGCTTTGGCTGAGGTTGAGTCCCTGGAGTAGTCTTAGTTGCAGCATTAAAATTCTGAGGACGGAAAGGCTTATATGTCCTGTTATTGCCTCCGTTGTAAGAATTTCCGGCTGGCCTTTTGATGCCTCTGTTCTGAGTAAAATAACTCTCCTTCTGGCTCGATTCAATAACTCGAGCAATCTAGACAGCTTCATTATAAATTTTCTTTTCTAAGCCCAGAACATGTTCTCTGATGTTTCCTCTCAGTCCCTTGACGAACCTACGGGTTTTCGTGTCTTCTTCTTGCATGCTAATTGGTGTAAAGAAAAACATCTCTTTGTAGCGCTGTTGATATGCGTCCACGGTCATCTGTCCCTGATATAAACTCAGGAACTCTTTTTCCATAGAATCTTTAAAGCTCCATGGAAAATATTTCTCAAAGAAGGCTTCTTTATATATAGCCCAAGTTAGTAGGGCGTGCTTGGTCAGTAGATATGCCATCGTGGATTTCCACCAATGATGTGCATCGCCCTTGAGCATGAAGGTGGCACATAATACTTTCACTTCCTCTGTGATAGTCATCATGAGGAAATTTCTCTCCATTTCGTCTATCCAGTGTGCTGGCCACAACGGATCAGACGGTTTGCCGTTGAATTCCTTGGGTTTCATCTTCAAGAATCTCTCCACTAGTCAAGTGTCACACCCCAATTCCGTACTATTCAGAATGGTGTGATGAACCGCTAAATAACCAACGGTTCAACCAGGATCTCAAATAGGCTATCCCCGCGTTATCCAAACTTACACGCATCCACAATCATAATCAGAGTAAATACACAATAGCGGAAATCTTATAAATAAATGAACTGAGAACTAAGATGATATCAATAATTTAATAGCAAATTATTCTGTTTCCAACTGAGATATAAATATTTAAATATCAAATACAAGTCTTTATCAAATGCAATAAAAGAAACCTATAAAATATCTAATCAAATACACACGAGTTGCACTCGCAAGAGGAGTCGTGTGTATCATCTTCAGCTCCAGCTTCCATAGCTGCCACGTTTCCATACGTAGACGCATTCATATAGTCTTCAACGGTATAACCTGCATCATCAACTAAAAATATTCGACGTCGAGGGGTGAGCACACATCACGGCTCAGTGAGTAGCCAAAACAATGCAACAATACATATGCATGCAATCAATTTATATCTTTGGTCCGGTTTAAAGTTTACAGTATGCAATAGAAAGGTTTAGGTAGTCAAAGGTCGCGTTTATTGACCCCGCCTCTATACACAAGTGTGTGACGTCACCCGAAGATCATGTTTATCGTCGACTCACATGCACCCAACCATGAACAGTATATAACAAAGGTTAACGTTTATTGCTATACATTACCATACCAACACGAAAGCCCCTATTGGCGAGGGCTGCAAACTAGGCTCGCAACTAACCAATCCTAATGCCAAACAGTGTATCCAAGGCCTCACCCCAGCATCCCTAAGAATGTCCATAGAGATAGAGCTAAGGCTCCCCGGTAGAGTCAGAGACTACAAGGACCGAGACCACCTCCCCTGATACTCTACGACATAATAGTTCTGCTAAAGTAATGGCGATACGACGATGCCAATGCACAAGACTTGAGTTAGAGATAGAGCTAAAGTGCTGAGACCCGCCAAAGGTTAACGTTTATTGACGTTCTCATCACACCTTCCCTGATACTCGCTCGCATCAAGTACACTAACCACACACATACAATCACATGTCTATTCCTATCATCATCATCATCATCATGTTATAAACAATAAAGTAAATATGCATGAACAAGTAATAGAAATATTGGATGGCATGCTGTATGCACATTACAAACATATTCGCATAAAATCAAGCATGGCATAGGACTCAAGAAAATAGAAAACGGTTTGTTATTAATCAATTAGTTTGGAGTTCTGGTTTCTCACCTTAGCTTGCTAAAAGATACTCTTCCAAGCTTTAGAATCACCTTTATATTGTTATTATATTGCTAGAAGACCTAACAAAGTCGATATAATTTAATTAAAATTTATTTAGAATTTAAAAACCACTCTGTTAACTGAGGGTCAGAGGTAGGGTCGGAGTCCTGATCGACCCTGGGTGCGACCCTTCCCAAACTCTGAACTTCCCGAACTCTGAGGGTCGATGGTCAGTATCACCTAGGGTCGGATGGTCATCGACCCTCGGTGCGACCCTCGGTGCACTCTGGTCCAATTCCTTTTTTTAATCCATTCTTCGTGCTTGGGATCCTATGGCTTGCTCCTACATTCCATTCTACATTCATTCCATGGTCTGAAACCATGTATAATCCACCTAAATAGCTTTCATGCATTCTTCTATGGTTTCCATGAAAACCAAACCATAGATTGATGGTTTGGGTTTCTCCGAGATCACACTCTCACCAATAACTAACCTAAGGTCTGTAGAAACTCATGGAATTAGTATCCGTACCTGAGAAGAATAATTCTTCTCTGCAACTCTTCTCTTTTGGCTTAATTCTCTTCCTTGTTCCTCTTCTTCTTCTTTTTCTTCTCTTCTCTTTCTCTCAATTCAATTAGGGTTGTGAAATGAGTGAAAGTGGCTTAGGGACGTCCTTTAAATAGAGTAGGAACATCCTAAAATAAGTCCCTTTGAGATTAGGAAAGAATCCCAATCGAAAATTAGGAAATTTCCTAATTCTATTTCCTACGGTAACCGAGGGTCGATGGGAGGGTCGATGATCCCGTCGACCTAGGGTTCTAAGCTGTCCGACCCTCCCTTCAAAACTGAGGGTCTGACTTTCTATTTTGGGAGGTCTGACCCTGCTTAGCTGGGTATGCGACCCTTCCCCTATTTTAAGTGTTTTTGGGTCGATTTGATACCTGGGATCTCGATCTCCTTCACGCCCTTGGTCCATTTGACTCGACCATGACGGGTAAACCTGATTCAACGTGGTAAGACCGGGTTAGTTTGACACGGGTCTTACAGAGCTAAGGCCCCCCGGTAGAGTCAGAGACTACAAGGACCGAGACCACCTCCCCTAATGCTCTGCAACATAATAGTTCTGCTAAGGTAATGGCGATACGACGACATCAGTGGACATGACTTGAATAGACCATAGCACAATATACACCCCATGAAGAACGGCCATGGTTGTACCGGTTGATACCCTTCCTACCCTCACCATATACACTGGTCAAACACAAACATTTACATGCCTATTCCTATCATCATCATCATCATCATCATGTTATAAACAATAAAGTAAATATGCATGAACAAATAATATAAATATTGGAAGACATGTTAAATGCACATACAAGCATACACGCATAGAATCAATATGGCAATGGACTCAAGAAGTAAAATAATTTATTATTAACCAGTTAGTTTAGGTCTTGTTCCCTCACCTTAGCTTGCTAATAGATACTCTTCCAAGCTTTAGAATCACCTTTATAATGTTATTATATTGCTAGAAGACCTAGCAAAGCCGATAAAATTTAATTAGAATTTATTTCGAATTTAAAAACCATTTTGTTAACTGAGGGTCGGAGATAGGGTCGGAGTCCTGATCGACCCTGGGTGCGACCCTACCCAATCTGGACTTCCCAAACACTGAGGGTCGATACTCAGGATCACCTAGGGTCGGATGGTCATCGACCCTCTGTGCGACCCTCGGTGTATTTTGGTCAATTCCCTCTTTTTAGTCCATTCTTCATGTTTAGGGTCCTATGACTTGCTCATACAGTCCATTCAACATTCATTCCATGGTCTAGAACCATGAATCAACCACCTAATAGCTTTCATGTATTCTCCCTAAGTTTTCCTTGAAAACCTAACCATAGATTGATGATTTGGGTTTCTCCGAGATCATACTCTCATCATTATCTAACCTAAGGTCTGTAGAAACTCATGGAGTTAGTATCCATACCTGAGAAGATTACTCCTTCTCTGCAACTCTTCTCCTTTTGGCTAAATTCTCTTCTTTGCTTCTCTTCTTCTTCTTTTCCTTCTCTTCTCTTTCTCTCAATTCAATTAGAGTTGTAAAAGGAGTGAAAGAGGCTTAGGGACGTCCTTTAAATAGAGTAGGAACATCCTAAATTAAGTCCCTTTGAGATTAGGAAAGAATCCAAATCAAAATTTAGGAAATTTCCTAATTTTAGTTTCGACGGCAACTAAGGGTCGATGGGAGGGTCGATGATCCCGTCGACCCTAGGTTGCTAAGTTGTCTGACCCTCCCTTCAAAACTGAGGGTCTGACTTTCTGTTTTGGGGGGTCCAACCCTCCTTGGCTGGGTATGCGACCCTCCCCTTAAATTAAGTGTTTTAGGGTCGATTTGATACCTGGGATCTCGATCTCCTTTAGGCCCTTGATCCATTTGACTCGACCACGATCGGTGAACCTAGTTCAAGGTGATAAGACCGGGTTAAATTGACACGGGTCTTACATTTTCCACTCGAAATGTATGTGTAAATTTAAAAGATAAAATTTATAATAAGAGGGGGGAGTTGTAAGACTCGTATCGTACTAACCGGTCTTACCACCTTGTATCAGGTCTTCCTATCATGGTCGGGCCAAGTGGAGCAAGTGCGTGAAGAAACCACAAGGCTATGTATGAAATTGAACTCAAAATCATCTATTTAAGAGTGTGTGGTAGCATACCAAAACAGGTGTGGTCGACTACACCTCAGAATAATGCGACCACTGGAGTCTGGGACGTGTGGTCGCAGTTTTTGACTGTGTGGTAGACGGATTCTGCGACCACACCTGCGACCACATGAACTCAGACAGACTCTGTGATTAGGAAACCTTCCTAATCCGAAGGGGGTTCTGTCCTAATCTAAGTAGGACTCTATATGGAGGGTTTTCCTCTATATATAGGACGTCCCTTAGCCTCTTTCATCCTTTTAGAACTCAAACTGAAAGAGAGAGAAAGAGAAGAGGAGGAAGAGAAGGAGAATTGAAGAGGAAGACTAAGAGAAGAAAATTCAGAGAGAACTCTGAATCTTCAACAAGTATAAGGTATGAAACCATCTCCCACATCTGTTGAATACCTAGAATAGATTATGGAGGAGATAATGATTCAAAGTGAGACCCTAATCATCAAACCATGAACAAATTCTAAGGGATCCATGGAGGGAATCTATTAGGATGATGGATTATGTAAAATATGAATTTTAAGCCATAGAACAATCATAGGAAGGATCATGATGATAAGCCAAGGAATCAAAACATGAAGGAATTGAGTTGGGAGTGAAAAGTCGACCATCACATGTGTGGTCGCATGATATGCGACCACACGAGACATACATAATCGACTACACACCCTCAGAAAAATTCCAGGGAGGGTGTGATCGACATGTGTGGTCGCATGATATGCGACCACACGAGACCCACATAACCGACCACACACCCTCGAGAAAGTTCTAGGGAGGGTGTGGTTGCATGTATGGTCGCATGGTATGCAACCACACATAGCGACCACACACCCTCAAGAAAGTTTCAGGGAGGGTGTGGTCGCATGTATGGTCGCATGATATGCGACCACACATAGCGACCACACGCCCTCGGGGAAAATTCAGGGAGGGTGTGGTCGCATGTATGGTCGCATGATATGCAACCACACCTTGCGACCACACACCCTGTGGTCGCAGAAACTGAGACCACAGGTGTAGCCGCACCTACGACCACTCAGCTTCTGGAAGTCCGAATTAATGGAAATAAATTCTAATTTAAAATTTATAAATTTGTTAGGTTTCCAAGTGGTCTAAAAGTGATTTACAAAGCTTGGACGAGGAACAACAATAAACCAAAGGTGAGGGAACAAGACCTAAATTAATTGGCTAATAATAAACTGTTTTACTTATTGATTCCAATGC
The DNA here is from genome assembly GCA_028583415.1 of Protea cynaroides. Taxonomy (NCBI): domain Eukaryota; kingdom Viridiplantae; phylum Streptophyta; class Magnoliopsida; order Proteales; family Proteaceae; genus Protea; species Protea cynaroides. The sequence continues at coordinate 37,373,378 of CM053273.1, forward strand.
CATGAATGATTCCATGCTTGTATACTTGTAATGTGCATTTCACATGTCATCCAATATTCCTGTTATTACTGTTCATGCATATTTAATTCTGTATATTTATAACATGATGATGATGATGATGTTAGGAATAGGCATGTGAATGTATGTGTGTGGTTAGTGTGCTTGATGCGAGTGGAGCATCAGGGGGAGGACGGGACACTGTGGTTCATACTGGTCACCAGACTCTAGCTCTATCTCTACTCAAGTCTTACCTACTAACATCATCGTATCGCCATACCTTAGCAGAACTATTACGTCGTAGGGCATCAGGGGAGGTGGTCTCGGACCGTGTAGTCTCTGACTCTGCCAGGGGGCCTTAGCTCTATCTCTATAGACGTATTGAGGGATGCTGGGGTGAGGCCTTAGATACACTATTTGACATTAGGATTGGTTAGTTGCGAGCCCAGTTTGCAAGCCCTCACCAATAGGGGCTTACGTGTTGGTATAGGTAGGGCATCAGGGGAAGTGTTATGCGGTGTTTGATCCGGGCACTTTAGCTCTATCTCTATTCCATGATGGGTGCATGCGGGACGATAATGGTGTTTGATCCATTGGGCAACTTCACACACTCGTGTATAGAGGTACGGCGGCCACCAATCCTTTCTATTGCACATTGCAAACTTATAAACCAGACCAAATATATGAATTGAATGCATGTATATGTTTGTTGCATTGTTTTGTTTGCTCACTGAGCCATGATGTGTGCTCACTCTTTCGACGTCAAATATTTTAGTTGATGATGCAGGTCCTACCATGAAAGATTATATGAATGCACCAATGTATGGGCATGTTGCTGCGATGGATGTGGAAGCTATGGTGGAGTCGCATGATTCATCGTGCGAGTGCAACTCATGTATTTTCGATTAGATTTAGTTGTTGGTTTTATCGAAACCTGTAATTGATTTATTTATTTTATTTTATGTCTTTAGTCATTTGGAGATAATTGGATTATTAATTATGTTATCATTGTTAGATACTCAGTTCATTAATATTAAAGACTTCCGCTATTATTTATTTACTCTGATTGTGGTTGTAATTATATCTGGTTTAATCAAATGGACACGTCTTATACGAGATTCTGGTTGAACTGTTGGATCATTGACAGTTCATCACACCATTCTGGTTGGTTCAAAATTGAGGTGTGACAGGTGTTACCGATTTCACCAGGGATTCCGTCACGGTTTTTTTGTACTCGCCTCCAGCTTTGAAGTCCTCCACAGCTTTCTTCCTCGCCTCCTGGACCCGAGCCTCGGAAGTAGCCTCGAGCTTTACCAAAGCAGCACTATGAGCAGCTCGCTTATCTTCAATAATTTTCTCCGTAGCTGCAACAATGATCTTGGCACTTCAAACCTCTTCTTCGAGACGTACTCGAGTCTCTTTCAGACCCTCGCATGACTTCCTATCTTCAGCAGCTTTCTCCTCAGCGTCATCCCGCTCCTGTCAAAGTATAGTCTTCTCGACCTTGGCCTCTTCAAGGTCCTCCTTGAGTTTCTTTATCTCCTGCTCAAGGTCCTTAGCCAGGCCTTGAGACTTCAGTATCTCCTCTCGGCATTCTTTGGCAAAGGCATCAGCCTCGTCCCGATGGGTCTCTGTGCCAGATGCCCGCTGAAGACCCTGCCAAGCTTATCCTCGAGATCCACCAAAGTAGCTCTAGCTCCGATCAGGAAGTGACCAGTCTACAACCAGAAAGTGAGTCATGATACAAAAAATTTCCAAGGGCAGAAAGCAATAGCAAAAGTGTTACCTCAATATGATGGCATGCCTCGCTCTGGAAAGCCTCTCAGAGTGACACCCTACCATAGTTAAGCTCGTCAACTGGGAGCCTCATAGCTCGGATAAGCTCTTCCACTACAGTAGAGGCCCACAGGGCAGATTGACGAGTCAAGAGGTTTACCTCAGGCCAAAGGGCGTCACGTCGTCCTCTATGTTCTCAGGGTGAGTAAACTCCCCAGTAGGGTCCTGGGCATGATCAACATCTAAGCGGAGAAAAGAAAGTTAAGATCAAATGACAAGGTAGAAACAAATGTCGAGAAAGAAAAGGTTTAAGGGATATACCTCGAGGCTCCCCCTCAGTCCTGGAGGATTTCTTCTTCTTCTTCCTTTCAGACTTCTCGCCATGTCGATGCTTTCTCTTTTCATGAGTCCTAAGCTCCGTGCCTTCCTCCCCCTCAACCTCCAGTACCTCAATGTCTCCTTTAGCTGCAGCAGCCGCTCACTCAGGAGAAAAGAGAACAATAGGAGATGAAGCTCCATCCACCTCGGCAAGCTCTACAAGCTCGGTTGGATGTATTGGAGAACCCTCAGAGACTCAGGCATCTGGAGTGCCTGACTTCTGTGGTAGGCTCTCGGCCATAAGAACTACAATGAGATCCTCTAATCCGATGTCCACTTCCAACTAGGAAAAAGAGGTCAAGTTCCAAGTAATCTAAGGAGATGAAGTTAGTTAGAAAAATGGGGCTTACCCAGCCCAGTGTTTCGAAGGAACTCGAGGTCAGTCAGCTACTCCAGAGATAAGGGAGAGATGGCGCAGATTGCCTCGGCACACTCATTCAGGTCCTGGTCGATCATAGGGACAGTGTTGACCGTAGAAACTGTAAGACCCGTATCAAACTAACCTGGTCTTACCACCTTGAACCAGGTTTACCCATCATGGACGAGATGAATGGACCAAGGGCATGAAGGAGATCGTGATCCCAGGTATCAAATCGACCCAAAAACACTTAATTTAAAGGGAGGGTCGCATACCCAGCAAGGGAGGGTCGGACCCCCCAAGACAGAAAGTCAGACCCTCTATTTTACAGGGAGGGTCGGACACTTTAGGAAACCAAGGGTCGACGGGATCATCGACCCTCAGTTGCCGCCAGAAACTGAAATTAGGAAAGTTTCCAAATTTCGATTGGATTCCTTCCAAATCTCAATGGGACTTAGTTTAGGAAATTCCACCTTATAAATAGGACGTTCCTAAGCCTCTTTCAGTCCTTTTACAATCCTAATTGAATTGAGAGAAAGAGAAGAGAAGGAAGAGAAGAAGAAGAGAAACAAGAAAGAGAAGAAAAAGTAAAAAGGAGAAGAATTGCGGAGAAGGAGTATTCTTCCCAGGTATGGATACTAATTCCATGAATTTCTACAGACCTTAGATTAGATAAGGATGAGAGTGTGATCTCGGAGAAATCCAAACCATCAACCCATGGTTAGGTTTCCATGGAAAACCATGGGAGAATACATAAAAGCTATATAGGTGGATGATTCATGGTTCTAGACCATGGAATGTATGTTGAATGGACTGTAGGAGCAAGCCATAGGACCCCAAACACGAAGAATGGACTAAAAGGAGGAAAATTGACCAAAACCCACAGGGGGTCGCATAGAGGGTCGATGACCATCTGACCCTATGTGATTCTAAGTATTGACCCTCAGGGTTCTGGAAGTCCAGATTAGGGGAGGGTCGCACCAGGGGTCGGTCAAAACTCAGACCCTACCTCCGACCCTCAGTTAACAGAATGGTTTTAAAAATTAGAATAAATTCTAATTAAATTTTATCGACTTTGTTAGGTCTTCTAGCAATATAATAACAATATAAAGGTGATTCTAAAGCTTGGAAGATGATCTATTAACAAGCTAAGGTGAGGGAACAAGATCTAAACTAATTGGTAAATAATAAACTACTTTTATTTTCTTGAGTCCAATGCCATGCTTGATTCTATGCGAATATGCTTGTAATGTGCATTCAACATGTCATCCAATATTCCTGCTATTATTGTTCATGCATATTTAATTTGGTTTACTTATAACATGATGATGATGATTGATGCTAGGAATAGGCATGTGAATATTTGTATGTGGTTAGTGTGCTTGATGCGAGTAGGGCATCAGGGGAAGTGTTAGGCGGTGTTTGATCCGGGCACTTGAGCTCTATCTCTGACTCAAGTCTTGTGCATTAGCATCGTCGTATCGCCGTTACCTTAGCAGAACTATTGCGACGTAGGGCATCAAGGAGGGTCTCGGTCGTTGAGTCCTATACTCTACCGGGAGGCCTTAGCTCTATCTCTACGGGTGCTCTGAGGGATGCTGGGGTGAGGCCTTGGATACATTGTTTGACATTAGGATTGGTTAGTAACGAGCCCCGTTTGCAGTCCTAACCATCAGGGATTTATTTGTTGGTATGGGGTTGTGCAGCGATAAACGTGACCTTCGTGTACAATGTCCATTGTGGGTGCTGTGGGCGACGGTGAGAGTTCATCGGGCGTATCCACACTCTCGTGCATAGAGGTGCGGCGGCCACCTATCCTTTCTATAGCACAATGCAAACGTAAAATCCGACTAAAGATATGAATTGATTGCATGCATATGTATTGTTGCATTGTTTTGTTTGCTCACTGAGCCGTGATGTGTGCTCACCCTCTCGACGTCGAATATTTTTAGTTGATGATGCAGGTACCACTGTTGCAGATTATATTGATGCCCCAGTGTATGGACATATGGCGGCGATTGAAGCTGAAGATGTAGAGGATACGCATGACTCCTCTTGCGAGTGCAACTCATGCGTGTTCGTTTAGGGTTTTTCTTTTATTTAATTATTAAGATTTATTAAATAGATGTAATGATATTTATTAATGTCTTAGTTGATGTAGAATAATTTGGTATTTAAATATTAATATCACATTTAGATTCTTCAGTTCATTTTATTATAAGACTTCCGCTATTGTGTATTTACTCTGAATATAAATGTGGATGTATGGGTTTATATAACACGGATATAGCCTACTCGAGATCCTGGTTGAACCGTTGGTTTATTAGCGGTTCATCACACCATTCTGAATAGTACGGAATTGGGGTGTGACAACTTGGTATCAGAGCATCTCAGGCCTTGTCCGTTGAACTAGCATACATTCAAGACAATTGTGAACTGAGATAGGATAAAAATAAAAACAGTAATATCAACACACTATAAGCACAAGTGATGTTTGAGACCAAATTTGAAAAGAGAATAATGCATCTATTAAAGGAGAAACAATTTTAATACAATGTGAAAGAAACAAACGTATATACATAACTAAAATAGGGTACAGTCCACACCCTAGACAGTTACTCTGTAGTACAAGAAGATTTATAATGAAGCCGTGAAAATTGCTCGAGTTATAGAATCGAGCCAGAAGGAAAGCTATTTTATGCAAAACAGAGGTGTGAAAAGGCCAGCTGGTAATTCTTACAACGGAGGTAATAACAAGACATACAAGCCTTTCCGTACTCAGAATTTCACCGTTGCACCCAAGACCACTCAAGCGGCTCAGCAGCAACCAAAGCCAAATACTGAAAGTCCAAGATGTTATAACTGCAATCAAGTGGGACATATGATGAGAGAGTGTCCTAAACCCAGGAAGCCACAACATCAAGGACGAGTTTATGCTATTACATCTGAGGATGCTGCCGCATCACCCGATGTGGTCACAGGTATGACCTAAACCTTTAAGTTGTATTACAATGTGTAAGCATGTAGACTAAGTTTAAACAAATCACAGGTATCATACCTATAAATTACAGACCCGCCAGAGTACTCTTTGATTCAGGAGCTACTCATTCCTTTATATCTGTGTAGTTTGGAAAGAAGCTGAACTTACCCATCAAAACATTGGACTACAAACTACTTATACGGTCACCGATGGGGTTAGAAGTGGAATTAGAGAAAGGTTATGGGCCATGTCCTGTAAGACCCGTGTCAAACTAACCCGGTCTTACCACCTTGAACCAGGTCTACCCATTATGGTCGAGTTAAATGGACCAAGGGCGTGAAGGAGAGCGAGATCCCAGGTATCAAATCGACCCAAAAACACTTAAAATAGAGGAAGGGTCGCATACCCAGCTAAACAGGGTCGACCCTCCCAAATCAGAAACCCATACCCTTAAAAGTTGGGAGAGTGTCGGACAGTGTCAGACCACAGGGTCGACGGGATCATCGACCCTCACTTACTGCCGAAACTAAAATTAGGAAATTTCCTAATTTTCGATTGGGATTTTTTCCAAATCTCAATGGAACTATTATAGGACATTCCTACTCTATTTAAAGGACGTCCCTAAGCCACTTTCACTCCTTTCACAACCCTAATTGAATTGAGAGAAAGAGAGAAGAAGGAAAAGAGGAAGAAAGGAGGCAAGGAAGAAGACTTAGCAAAAAGGAGAAGAATTTCCAGAGAAAAGTAATCTTCTCAGGTATGGATACTAATTCCATGAGTTTCTACAGACCTTAGCTTAGATATGGTTGAGTGTAGGATTTCGGAGAAACCCAAACCATCCATTCATGATGAGGTTTTCATGGAAAACCCGAGGATAATGCATGAAAGCCATCTAGGAGGATGAATCATGGTTTCAGACCATGGAATGAATGTTTTATGGAATGTGGAAGCAAGCCATAGGACCACAAACACGAAGAATGATGTAAAAAAGTAGAAATTGGACCAGAGTGCACCGAGGGTCCCACACAGGGTCGATAGACCCATTGACCCTAGGCACCCTGACCATCGACCGTCAGCATTCGGGAAGTTCAGACAGAGGGTAGGGTCGATAGACCCATCGACCCTATGTATCCTGAGCATCGACCCTCTGATCGACCCTCAGTTAACAGTATGGTTTTTAAATTCGGAGTTAATTCTAATTAAATTCTATCGACTTTGTTAGGTTTGCTAGCATTATAATAACACTATAGAGGTGATTTTAAAGCTTGAAAAAGTATCTTATAGCAAACTAAGGTGAGGAACCTTAACTCCAAACTAAATCGGTTAATAATAAACTGTTTTCTAATTCTTGAGTCCTATGCCATGTTTGATTTTATGCAAATATGTTTGTAATGTGCATACAGCATGCCACCCAATATTTCTATTACTTGTTCATGCATATTTACTTTATTGTTTATAACATGATGATGATGATGATGATAGGAATAGGCATGTGCTTGTATGTGTGTGGTTGATGTACTTGATGCGAGCGAGTATCAGGGGAGGTGTGATGAGAACGTCAATAAACGTTAACCTTTGGCGGGTCTCAGCACTTTAGCTCTATCTCTAACTCAAGTCTTGTGCATTGACATCGTCGTATCGCCATTACCTTAGCAAAACTATTGTGTTGTAGGGTATCAGGGGAGGTGGTCTCGATCCTTGTAGTCTCTGACTCTACCGGGGGGCCTTAGCTCTATCTCTATGGACATTCTAAGGGATGCTGGGGTGATGCCTTGGATACACTGTTTGGCATTAGGATTGGTTAGTAGCGAGCCCAGTTTGCAAGCCCTCGCTAACAGGGGCTTACGTGTTGGTATAGCATTATATAGCAATAAACGTTAACCTTTGTTGTATAATGTTATGGTAGGGTGGATGGGGACGACGATAAACGTTAACCTTCGGGCGGGCTTCCACACCCTGTGTATAGAGGCAGTGTCAATAAACGTTAACCTTTGACCACCCAACCTTTCTATTGCGCATTGCAAACTATAAACCAGACCAAAGAGATAAATGAATGTGCATGCATATGTAATGTTGCATTATTTTGGCTACTCACTGAGCCGTGTTGTGTGCTCACCCCCTCGACGTCGAATATTTTTAGTTGATGATGCAGGTTACACAGTTGAAGTCTACATGAATGCTTCTACGTACGGGACGGTAGCAGCAATGGACACTGGAACTGAAGATGATACACACGACTCCTCTTGCGAGTGCAACTCGTGTGTATTTGACTAGATATTTTTATAGGTTTCTTTATTGGATTTATAAGACATGTATTCGGTACTTAAATATTTATGTCTCAGTTAAACACAGAATAATTTGCTATTATTTATGGATATCATTTTAGTTCTCAGTTCATTTATTTATAAGACTTCCGCTATTGTGTATTTACTCTGATTATGATGGTGAGTGTATGAAGGTTCAGGTAACACGGGGATAGCCTATTTGAGATCCTGGTTGAACCGTTGGTTATTTAACGGTTCATCACACCATTCTGAAATGTGTTGAATTGGGGTGTGACATGTCCAGTTCTCATTGGCGAGAAAACCTTAGATGCAACCTTGATCCAACTTGGGATGGCAGACTTTGATGTCATCTTGGGAATGGACTGGTTAGCTCAGCATTCTGCAAACCTAGTATGCGCCGAAAAGAAGCTAACATTTAAAGACAAAGAAGGAGCAAAATTTAGTTTTGCGGGAACCAAACTGCCCCGTAAACGTAAGCTCATACTCTCAGCACTAAAGGCTAAGAAGTACCTTGAGAAGGGTGCAGTCAGGTATCTAGTATCAGTGGTCGACCTAACCAAGGAATCACCACGAATGGAAGATATTGATGTCGTGCGGGACTATTCCGACGTATTTCTGGAGGAACTACCAGGATTACCACCCGACATAGCCACCGAGTTTGTGATAGACCTTATACCTGGAGCCGCACCAGTATCAAAAGCACCTTATAGAATGACTCCTTTTGTGAGTGCAACTCATGCGTGTTTGTTTAGGGTTTTTTTTTATTTAATTATTTGGATTTATTAAAGGGATGTAATGATATTTATTTATGTCTTAGTTAATGCAGAATAATTTGGTATTTAAATATTAATATCACAATAGATTCTCAGTTCATTTTATTATAAGACTTTTGCTATTGTGTATTTACTCTGATTATGAATGTGATTATATGGGGTTTAGATAACACGGATATAGCCTACTCGAGATTCTGGTTGAACCGTTGATTTGTTAGCGGTTCATCACACCATTCTGAATAGTACAAAATTAGGGTATGACAGAAACGATGACCTTGGACCAGCGGTTGCGAGGCCAGGTGTCCTTGGGAAATAGAATCCAGGAGACAAAAAAAAAGAAGTTATACTTCCAGTTGTGATGCGAATTGATGACGTCTTTGGCCGAGGCATAAGATGAGTCATTCCAACACAGAAAGTAATACCAACCATCCCCCGTAGTCGGTGCTCTAGAGACCAAACGGATGAACTTCTTAAAGAAGGCGACCCAGCAGTAACCCACTCAGCTTCGAATTGGACAAAAAACTAGTAATCTCGCGCCAACCATTGGTGTTAATCTGCGAAGGTGCCAGTCTGTAGCTATCCAACAACTCAAAATAAAAAGGAGGAGGAGGGAGCCAAAACCCTAGCTAGAACATTTCCTCGTACATGACAATGGCGTCTTCGCGGGGGGTACACATCCTGTTCTCAGACTCTGGTAGCATAAAAGCAAAGCTCTAGGAGACCCCGTAAAGCTCCCTAATGGCATCTAAGCGAGACTGAGTCATTCGACTCTCGAACTTACTGGCAGCAAAGTTAGTACCGGGAGGGACTCTCGAAGATTGTAGGGGTCCGGGGTTCACTGCCTGTATTCCGACAGCTTGGATGGCCCTGGCCCTTCGAACCTCATTCTTCCAACCTATCTCTATTTCATGAATAACAAGAGGAATGGAGGCAAAAGTGGAAACCTGGCCACATCACCTAGAGGAGCCCGAGCCCAAGGCTTCCTCTTCAGGGTTAGTCTCTACTCTATTGCTGGGTTTCTTAGACCTAGCCATACTTACTTGAATATGATGAAGATCGACGAAGAGCTGTGCAGAGAAAATGAAGAAGGAACAACGGAAAACCAGAGAAATCAAAGAAGAAAGTAGTCAAACGAAGAGAGGATGAACAATATATAAAGGCCACACGTTCAGATAAAAATCCAAGCATAGGTCATAATGGTCTAGTAACCTACAAAAAGGTTGTAACCGTCATGTCGTAAAAGTAAAAATACACGTGGACGCACCCTAATTGCTTTCCATCAGCCACATTTATGACGTGATAGTGTGATCAGCAGAAAACAAGGTAAGTGGCGGGACCCATGACTTAAAATTTAAAAATCCCTCTAAAAAAACAACCGTTACTGTTTCTCAAGAGACAGCCTCATAAGCCTCGGATAAAAAATGGAAGTATATATTGCTCTCCCCACCTTCGAGAAGCAGGCAAGAGCAAAGGGCATCTAATACGGGAGAATGTGTCTCCTCCAATCAAGTTTCGATACATGTACATTAGGGCCCAAACCCTTGAGGGAAGGCCCTCATTCCCATAACCAACCTTACAAGAAAGAGACAAAAGCAACTCCTGATGGACCGAAACCACCAATGAGAATAGTGAAGAGCTTCGGAGCCTCACTATCATGAAGGCCTTGGAACCTCGTGACTATGAAGGCCTCGGAGCCTTGTGACTATGAGAGCCATGGAGCCTCGCGATCATGGGAGCCTCAGAGCCTCGCTAGAGTAGAAGCTTCGACACCACACTAATGTGGAGGCCTCGACACCTCAGCAATATAGGGGCCTTGACGCCTCTATAAAGACAGATCCCGCCATACAAGTTCATGCGCAATATGCCCGTTGTATAGTAAAATATGAGTGGGACCCACTTCAATGATTGCAGAGATCAATATCTCCCAGATATACTCCATGGAGCAATCAACGGAATCCTGAAATAGAGATCATACCATTCGATAACTCAGCATAAGATACCTGATCTATAATTCAATGGGCATAAATCATGCTCCAAGGGAGGACATTCCGCCACAACAGAAGACATGTCCAGCTCCCATATTCAGATCACTCCCAACCTATAAATGGACGAAGCATACATAGGTACAAATATAGACAATCTCAAGCATCCAAACTCAGAGCAAATAACTTACCCGAATCCCCTTAATTCAAAGGGACAGTCCTCCTTGTCTGTCCCATACTGCTTGTCCATCAGACTAACTTAGGCATCGGAGTGGCCAAAGGATGTCTCCACCCGACCATCACTACGGTGTCCTCTCTTCCTTTTGCAAGAAATCTGAGCGAGCTAAGGACCAATCCAGTTTGAGGCGACAACAGGTACCATTTAATTAGTAATAAGAGAAAAAGAACATAACTATGACATTTTCAAATATTGTGTATGTATAAACATGGAAGGTTTTTATCAGCCTTCTAATCAAAGTTTGGTTTCTACCAAAAAAAAATCAGACTTTGGTAACACATTAGGGCTGATTTTGGAAAAATGAAATTCAAATTTTCAGATTTCGTTTTAGTGGGAAACTTTTTAAAAGTTTGTTTTGAGTTGGTTAAGCAGGAATTTTTAGTCCCACATTGTTTAAAGACAATGGAGGAGAGAGGTTTATATGTAGGGGTTGTCCCATACATCTTTATTCTTTAAAAGAAAGTCTCCCTCGTGAGAGAGGTGTCTGGGGGTTCCAAATCGCCTTTCACATACTTGTGCATAGCCGTGGCTGTGGCCGTGACCGTGGCCGTGGATGTGGATTTGGTACGTACCCTTTTGGAAATACACCTATACGTAGGGTAGTGCCCCTTCCCGTTCATATAGGTACATAGATGTAGGGAGGCATCCCTACGTATAAACGGACACGAACGTAGATGTGGATAGGTCCCTTGATGTGGATTTGGATTTGGATAGGTTCCTTCGTACGTACCCTTTTAGAAAGACACCTATATGTAGGGTAGTGTCCTTACCCCTATGTATAGGTACCTATAAGTAGTGAGGCATCCCTACATATAAATGGATGTGGTCTGGACCATTGATCTAAGCACCCTTAGATCAAACTCATCTAGGCCATCCGATCTAAGGGAAATGACCCATCGTAAGGATCCCTTGAAAGGGCACCTGTCCTCTATAAATAGAGGACGCTATCAAGGGTTCAGGCATCTAGAATTCAATACGAATTCAAGTCTTCTTCTTCTTCTTCTTCTTCTTCTTCTTCTTCTTCTTCTTCTTCTCTCTCTCTCTCTCTCTCTCTCTCTCTCTCTCTCTCTCTTTGTGTGTGTAAGTAAGTGTGTGTGTGTGTGTGTGTGTGTCTTGCCAACTCATTGTTCCGTTCGATATTACCTAGCCACTCTATACTCTTGATTGTTGATCTCAGCCGTCAATTTTTCTGACGAAGTCTAGATTTTGTGCATACATATCGAGAAGGGTCTTAAGGGGCTGTTTTATCTAAGAGGTTGAATCACAGGAACCCACTACATCATGGGGTGAATACAATCTTAAAGAAAATCATCAGAACATGACCCAACTCATTTGTTTCTGGATCTAGTCTTATAAGTGTCATTTTAATATTACATTGTTTTTACATTATTAGTTATTGTAATTTAGCATTACAGGCATATTGTTATAAGTTACTTGTGTCGATCATTGCATATTATATTTAGTCTTAGACAATACCATATTGTTGTCTTTCCTAGAATATATCGGCTGGTGTTTCCATCATGGGTTACTAAGGAAAGCAATGGTTGCGTATATAGAATATAGTACATTCAAATGCAAGAAAAATTCCAGGTGGAAATATAAAAATTAAAAAAATTAAAAAAAATCTATGTTTGGCATCTTCGGTTATAATAGTCATATATATAAAATCAAGGGTAAATTACAAGTGAGGTATTCAATGTTTGTAAAAACTAAACTTAGGGTAGTTCAAGTTTAATAAAAAACGGTTGGGTTCCTAAACCAGGATACACTTAACATGGTCTAATAATAAGAAGATATTTTAAGGGGAAAAAAACACTTGTAGGAAAAATATAAAAAAGAAAAAAAAAAGAAGAAGAGAGAGAAATAAAGAAGGTGAACTTTGCATTTTAATGGAATTAGTATCTTTCGGACAATTTGGTTTGGATTTTTGCCTTTTGTGACGGAGGAGAAACGTTTCTCCCATGTAAGCATTATTTACATTAAGATTAGATTCAACCATCACAAAGAGATTTTTCATTTTACAAAGCCTTCTTTGACTTAGAATCCATACGTTGCATATTCTCCATCCCCCCCCCCCCCCCTCCCTCTCTCCCGCCCTCTTTTTTTTCTTTTTTTTTCTGTTTTGGTAACGTAAACAAATATTAAATGCATACCGTAGTAACCATACGTGACTTTTTAAACCAGATTATTGGTTCCCGTATTAAAGTCTATCTTTGTTTAAAATTAAAAATAATTTTAAAAAATAAAGTCGCCCAAAATTTTTGAGGGTGGGATTCCTATACAAACCCTGTATGTGAATCGAAGCTACATGTATATATAAATTATCCATTTCATCATCTAGTCATATATAAAGTTTGACTAATTTGGATTTCTCCACTTGCTTATAAAAATTTTTAAAATTTGTTTGAAGAAATTAATTATATTGAGCTTGATTAAAAAAGGGCTGTTATTACATAATGGTTTGATCTGGCCTGCTATATGATTGGGAGGGCAACCAAATTTTAAATGTGGGAGTAGTTTTCCACGCTATTCATTTAGATTTCATTTGTTTCACTTAAAATTTTATTATAAAAAAATTTTACATGTAACATATTATATTTAAAAAAAAAATTCAATGTTTAATTGTTTCCAAGAAGCAAAATATAGTTGGGCAGGGGTGGGGGATGAACTGCGTCTTTCTTTTTATCTATTGGAAACTAACATTGAAAAAAAAAACTACACATAAAATGTTACTAGTAAAATTTTACATCAAATCAAATAGGGCCTTAAAAAATCCTTTTAAATAAAAAGAGAAAATCAGGGTGAAGGGAACAAGGAGAAAAAATCATAATGACCAGCCCTTCCCATTAGAATGAATTCCCTGTTATATCCCTTAACTATTTTTAAATGCTAATCCAATGTCTCCAAAGATTAAGTGAAGATATTCTCTTCTCCATGGGTGATGGAAAACTAGATTTTTTTTTTATTTATTTTATTTTTTTTTTTTAGTTTAGGTTTAAAACCAGTAAAAATCAATGATGTTTATTTATCTTATAATTTTCACAAACATCAGATTTGATTGATACAATAACATAAATTGCAACCAGCTGAAGGCACGTGATGTGCATAAATACTTACGGCCAATAGATGGCCAACACGTGCCAAACAAGAAGCTAAACTTCAGGGTTAAGGTCAACCTTAATCACCCTCCGGGGAAGGATCAACCTTAACCAATGATAGGGGTACATCCAATAACATGACTAGACATTTGCGGGCATAATGATCCTCAAGAAGCTGCAAAGAGATGCAAGACCTACGTCCCATCCTTATAAATAAATTCATTTATCTAAGGAAAGTTACATTAGGTTCTATGATTTTATATCACATTCAACTTACTTCTTTTTCTATTGTTTGGCCTCCTTTTATTGTTAATTGTTCAAATTTAACTTAAACAATGGACTGTACCTAGGACTACAAGTCTGGTCACTCTAGTGCACATTGTCATTGATCTCTATAGCTTAGGTCCCTCCTTGGAAGGAGAGTTTAAATTCCAACATCCACAACATAGTACGACATTGACAGTGTACCATTAAAAATTGAGAAATCTAAGGAGATCCCTAAAACTTCTCCAAGGCCCATGCAATTGTTTCCTATTCAAACTATCAAACTTGTTTACACTACTACTCATTAAATTGGAATTATGAGAATTGCTCCTTGGGAAGTTAATGTAAGCTTTTTGATGTTGATATCTCAAAAGACCATAATCTTTTTGGGGGAAATATGTAAACATATAGATGAGAGCTTTTAAACATGTTACAGAACAATTTTTTGTCCCACTATTTTTGATACTGATGTACTACTATAATTAGACAAAAGTCTATGGTGGCATCCAACTCAAAAGTGATTTTGTTCACCCCCTTACGAAGTTTCAATAATACTCTCTCATGTAATCCCATTTTTTGATTTCTCTACTCACGTAAATAACTTCTTTCTAATTAATTATAGTTTTGTTTTTATTTTTATATTTTTTGTTATTGGCTGTCTTTTTCTCCCAAGAATGTTTTTCAGGAATTATAAAATAGGCGATGTGAACTTAAAAATGATTTAATTAAGCTTTTAAATATGATACGAAACAACTTCTTATTCCGCTATTGTTGATAATGATGTGGTATTATAATTAATCAAGTTTTTCTGGTCTACTGACATCCACTCTTAAGAGCGAATAAAAATTTTAACCCCTTATTTACGAAGTTCCATTAATACTTGATTTCTCTACTTTTCGAAGCAGAGAACCTCTTTCTAATTAGTTATAATTTTGCCTTTTATTTTTTTTATTTTTTGTTATTTACTGTCATCTTCTCCCAAGACTGTTATTCAAGAATTATAAAATAGGTGATATGAACTCAGAAATGGTTTAAATAAGTTTTTAAATATGTTATGGAAAATCTCTACTCTCGTTGATACTGATGTGGAATTATAATTAGACAAAAGTTTTTCCAGTCTGCTGACATTAGTGAATAAAATCTTATCTCCTTGTTTATGAAATTCCAATAATACTCCATCAACTAGTCTCATTCCTTGATTTCTCTACTCCCCGAAGCAGAGACTCTCTTCCCAAATAATTATTGTCTTGCCCATTGTTTAATTTAAATTTTTTTTTTATTTGCCTTCCTTCTTTCTCCACAGACTGTCTTTCAGGAATTATAAAATAAGCCATGTGAACTATAAAATGATTTAATTTAAATGGCAATGGCATTTATGAACTACGTGCCCATTTAGATTCAAGTCAATTTCATTTCTTTATGTACTTGGCGTAATGGCCGGTGACACTTAACCATGATCCTAATAAATCATGTCCAAATTGAAATTATTTATACTGAATCTTTTTAAAAGAAGAATGACAAATTATTATGGATTGTTTGAATCATACACTTATAGGTGTGTTTAGAACATGAAATATTCTTTTTTAAGAAGAGAAGTTTTCTAAGAAGTGCAATAGAAAAATGGAATCATAATGATTCTAGGATGAGATCGATATAGGGTATTATTGGACTTCATATACAGGATGGTTGAGATGTGTGCCTTTTGTCGTTGGATGATTCCAAACTAAGGGTGTTAAATAGTGCGATTTCAGATTAACAGTACGGTTAGATTTCAGTTTGGTATGTAATTAGTAAAATCAAGACCAAAAAATGTTTACAAAATGGATTATTATTCGATTTTGATTTTTATACGGTTTCACTGTTGGGAGGGAGAGGAAGAAAATTAGGAACACCATAAACATAAAGGAAATATCAAGGAAAACATTGAAATAATTTAA
Source organism: Protea cynaroides (assembly GCA_028583415.1). Classification (NCBI taxonomy): domain Eukaryota; kingdom Viridiplantae; phylum Streptophyta; class Magnoliopsida; order Proteales; family Proteaceae; genus Protea; species Protea cynaroides. Next base: position 37,389,444 of record CM053273.1, read on the forward strand.
TCATCTATGAAAGGAGGCTTACAATTTAACAATAGACTATGTAGAAAGTATTAAAATAAAATTTATATCTATAAATATATACCTTTGGCACTAAGTAATTAAAATAAGGGTTTAGTCGATTTTAACAGTTCTAAATAATCATTTTAAATGGTTTCATTTTTTAATCAAATGAAATTATTGATTTTTTGGTTTCCATATAAACAATTTGGTTTAGTCTTAATACATGATTCGTTTTCATTCTTGACATCCTTACTCGATACCATGGAGTCCTTTAGGGAAAGGGTTCCCTAAAAAGTTTTACCCCTCTTTTAATTGGATCCTTGTTTTATTACCAAAATTATTTTTGAATAAAAATTAAAAAGAATTTTTCAAAAAATTTTTAATATTGTATTAAGAGGGAAAATAGGAAAAAAAAAACTGTAAAACTAAAAGTGTCAGAAAGAAATTTATAGTTGAGAAAGAACAAGTTTCCTTGAATTACGAGTGAAATTTAACTAAACTTATATATATTTTTTTTTAACCAAACTATATTTCGTGCACGCCAATGAGGTATTTCAAGTCGAGGAATCAATTATGTTGTCCTTGTCAATGGGAATGCATTGATAAATACAATTAAGAAAGTAGATTGACATATGCAAGATGTCTAAATACTATTAAGAAAATAGATTCACATATGCAAGATGCCTTCAATTATTGGGACCACCATTGTAAATAGAAAGCTTCTTCTAAGGAACTGTTGTTTAGGGTCGAATTTCAATCGACACATACTGATATATCAGTTTGCACGTCAACTGATGTTATGATATGTTCCTTAAATACCAATTATGTAAGTCTGATTTAACAATGAATCAGATCCACAAATATCACTCACATTAATCCAAGTCTTAGGATCAGGCTGAATTGGTTTGATTGACGTAACATTCATAAAATTAAATAATTAAAAATAAAATAACTTATGAAATAATTTATATAAAAATCATTGCAAATAATTAACGAAAGATACTGATATATATATATATATACATATATATATATATATATATATATATATATAGACTGAGCCGGGTTGGGTAGGACTCATAAATCCGAATTCTGTCGGGTTTAGGTGGGACCAGATCCTGTTTAATTCTTTCGGGTTTAGGTGGGACCAGATCCTGTTTAGGCTCAGGGCGAGCTTGGGCCAATTGGATTGAAATCCTGCCCTGCGGCATGAGAATTTCAGCCAGAATCTAAAGGTTGGAATTTAGCCATATTGGTATATGTGTGGATTAAAATTCAACCCTTGACAAGTGCACCTCTCACAGGAGAGGATTTCTATCCGGGCCAATTGCACTCCTGTGTAAACACCACTGGTTTATATTTAGCAAACAACGCTGCTGTCTTGCGCCATATCAGATCACAATTCCTAGGAATAACATGTCTCAAGTTCAACGTTTCCTTTGAGAATGATTCAACTACTGGAATTTCGTCAGAGCAGATACCAATGTATGGCATGGATTAAATTCTAGTCGTTGGATCACCAACTTGAGAGACGGTTGGACTTGAGAGGAGTCAAGTCCCAATCCCTACACTCACTATGTGATGGTCCTCACTCCATGAAACGTCAATATTCAGTTCATAGAATGTGGAGGCAATGGCATCCATGTTTGCTTGAGAATAATTCACTTGCTGCATCCTTCACAGGATTCCATTATCATCCATATCTAGTGGATATCACATCCCATGAATGTCGATGACGCACTCGGAGAATATACGTACATGCAAATGAACTTTGACTCGTTTGTTTGTCATTTAATACCATCTGAACCAAATTGAGAGTGCACCAACGATGGTGGAATTTGAGCTTGAAGGAATTTGGAATGAGCCTATTGTATTACGGCAATGGCTTCATCTGGTGTCCAATGCCATATGTTTGGTATGCATTCTTAGAATGCATTCTAGATCAATAGTACATTCTGGGATGATTAAAAATTTTTTTATGTATATTGACGTTGGATCATAGAATGCATTAGAGAATATGGTCCATTCTAGAACACACTCATTAAACCAATCTGTGCCCCTTGAACCCCGAACGGAAATACTTCACCTGGTGTCCAACCCGGAAGCACTAGCTCTCCAAAGAAAATTCCTTATCTTTGAAAGTTGTGGCACCTCCATATTTTTTTCCCACATCATTGTAGGCATTATACTCCATTCATTTATTCTTGACAAAGTTGGACCAACTCTTTCCTCAGTAGTTGTTGATTATAAAGTAGATGGGCATCTTTTACTGCTCCCCACACCATCTAATTCTCCTATGGGAATAGAGCTAATGGGATTTGAAGTTTTGCCTTCTTTCAATTGGGTGGAAAATGTTACAAATGTCTAGGTTTAATTCAATTAAATACACTATATTGGCATGTATCTAGACATCACTACAAGAAAAGAACTCTATTCTGACGTCTATGGTGTTGTTTTATACAATAAGAGTTTTTTTTTTTTTTTTGGATAGGTAGACATCTAGGAGATTTGAATTCATGACCTCTTAATTCTGAGTGTTGGTCTTTAC